>JAQFYC010004035.1:0-18527 GCA_034694165.1 Tomocerus mixtus | reverse complement strand
AAACTAAACTGCTAAACCGGAATATTTTTCTTTAACAAGAGAACCTGCTGCTATTGAAAAATCTAAAATGTAAATACTAATAAGGTTTGATACCTAAATACTGTGATATGATGTTAGTTTAGTTAGTTATGTCGAGGCAAGTAGGTTGATAGTAAGAGTACATGACATAAGTGGGGTGAAGGTGTCCATTGTTCCGAGCTGTCAAACTGAAACGTGAGTTATTTTCATGTACACGGAGAAAATACCCATAGGAAACTGTAGCAGTCAAGTCAGTTCAGTCAGATTCTGAATGAATTTGATTATATTGACTTTGTTGGACTATTCTAACCGAAAGTAACTCATGTTCAAGTTTAGGAAAACGCATTGCAGCTATGAACATGAACTAGGACCAGTACAGTGTACGTACAAATAATGTAACGTGGTCTTTCTTTTACAAAGTCTCAGTCTCGTGTAGATCGAGATAAAGAAACTGGAGCTGTACATGCATGGTGGAGTGTATAAAGTAAAGTTGTTTTTCTGCAGAATAGAAATCAAGGTTAAAATTTCGTTCAATAATAATGAACTGGGTAGCTTTACTGTATGGTAGACGTATCAACATAATTACATATGCATCGCGGTTTAATATAATAGTACAGGCCCAAAGAAAAGTAAAGAAACAGTTTACGTATACGTAGTAAGCATATGTACCGAATGAATAACTTATTTGACATACTGACACTGACACAAATGTGCACTGGCATTCGATTTGGTAACATTACTGGACTTGGACTGCTTTTGCTGGACTTGACATACCTATTTCGCTTTTCTTAAGACAAGTCTAAGACTGGTTTCATATATTATGAAGGAATAATAAGATTGATTCGTTTTGTAATTGTAATTTCCATTTAAATTATATGTAGTAGTATGTAAAACATATACCTACCTTACCTACGTTACATTGTTGCATTGAGAACACATTAGCAGCTATTACTATAGAATAATAACGTAAAAGTTATAAGATTGCCTATTAGATATGCATGCTACCTACCCAAAGCCAACCCACATATTATAGTAATTCAGTAGATTCAGCTCAGCACGTACAAAATAGAATTGGTCTGATATTGGTGTTTCATATATGTCATCGTCATCGCCTACTGATGATTGTGTGTCGGCTGCCTGTGTGTGGCACCTAATAGTAGTTCATGCTCATAAATGAACAGGACTCTTTATTCCTTTCATGATGTTGTCATTCATTTTTCGAAGAAATACGAAATGGAGTTTATGGCCAATTACATATAAGTATTCTGATCACTTGGATGTATGATCTATAAAACTGTATCCAAAGCGTACGTGCTTATTGATTACACATTAAAATAAAGCAAACTAGAGAAAAAGGAGGAAATGTCTGCTCTGTTCACTTACTGTCTCTTCGATTAAATTTTTAGGTCTGAATTCTAAACGCCTTTGCTCTAGATTTTAATTTTGCAACGTATTTTGATGCTAGTTAGTTTACCTAGTCCAGTTCCAGATGCATACTAAGTAGCCATTAAAGACATTCTGCAATGTTTAATGTCATTATTAGCACGGAGAAGCATTTTTGCCATGTATACATTAGAATGTAGGATCTAAATAGGCATTTAGGCCGAGGTCACCTTAATATTTAATGACAATTAGGGTTTGCGACAGTCGTTATCAGCGATATCCTTTTTAATTCACGATTACCTCCTGTTTTCGTACGAGTTTTGGTGTTTTTGCAATTACTGCTCTGTCTATGTCATTGTCAACAGTCAAACCAACAAAACGGATAGGTACTATTCTATTAGGTACAACGCACTATGTATAGTATGCACAAGCATTAATTAAACTGTATTTACAGAATGTTACTGTCTATTCTGCATGATAGTGAAATGATATCACAATTATATTTTCATGCGTGGACTACTTATCTACGCGTGTTGGTGAATGAAAAGTCTGAAGTAGGTTCTGAATTTGTTTTTCTGACATGATTACATGTACAGCTCTATAGCTCAGGGATTTTTCAGGGTCTGCAGACTTGCATCTGAATACTAACGAAATTTTGATGCACTTGCATCTTGCAGTCCAATCCAGGCCAGGCAAGAGTGTTTTTAATTGTCCTTGAAAAACTGAAAAAGCGCTAGCTAGAGAATTGATGGATGACTCGACTTGATAAAGGGGTCCTAAAAGCCTTCAAGTCATCAAGAGAAGCATTAGAAGATCCTCCCGACTTTTGCCTACGGCTGAGTCCAGATTTTAACATCCTTCCTTCCCACCATCAAAGAATGTTGGGAAGACAAGTCTGTCAGATGCAACAATCCTTTCCAGTCAACATTTGAGTTGCTTGTGTTGCATGTCTGCAAGTAAGGGCTTCAAATACATACTTAAGTCTCACTGCAGAACAGCAGAAACTCAAAACAGTTACCAAGCTAGTTCCTTCGCAGCAACAATGCAATGCACAGATGTATTTCATAAAGAAACTCGTAACTTCTTCGTCTTCCTATCTTGTATAACTAATATTTAAAGCCTCTTTTCCTTCAAAGGGTTTAGTTTTATCTTTTAAGTGAGTAAATATATGCAAAATACAAACAGTAGCCCGTTCGCTTTAAGCTGACAGGTAAATTAATGCCTATAAGTACACATTTACAACTTTCATAACATGTTTGTAATAGAATACGCACTATAGTACTATATACGGTAGGTTTATATAGTTTACTTTACTTCAAAGAGATTTATTTTCTAAATAAGTTTTCCATCACACCGTTGCTCTTCGTGTTAAAATCTTCTGTATCTGCTACATAATATGCATTTGTATAGTAAAATAAATAGTTGAATATATAATACTACTCGTATATCTATATAATTATAGGGTATGTATTTTGTATAACTTTTTTGCAAACCCTTTCTGTCATTTTCTTAAGATTAAGGGTCAAATCATATATTATAGGATACAAAATTCATATTTTAACTTGTGTAATGCATCCCTTCATCTAACCAAAGTACAGCGAATGTTAATTTATAGACTGGTAATATCTATTAAGAATGCCAGCAAAGGTTCGTTTACTTTCGTGTGTTTTTGTGAGATAAGATAGATAGCTAGGCTAGCTAAATAATATGAAATGCATGTGCATGCAGACTTTCAGACTGCAGACATAATTTGTATCGCTCGTTTTTCTATTACGGAGAAAATACACGTGGATGCATGCGGTTTCAATGAGAAAATGATGTAGCACCAAAATTATAGCGCACTAATGCATTCACATCCATGAAATTCAGGTTCCATATTTTTAGAATGCGAACAATTCATCGTATTTATACTCTACGTGTTACTGTTGCTATATACTGGATTTTTTATCTGTCTGCTACCAGTTTATTCCATTAGCAGTGAGATACGGAATTTTAAGTAATAGCAATGCATTACGTGTGTGAGTCTTCGTGAATTTCTGGCTGTAAGCAAAGTTTGTAATGGTGCGAAGCGATTATTAATTAATCTGCTAACCAAGCTAAAGTAATCCATATTATATAGACCTTAGAATCGAAACTATTTAAACTCTGTACTGCTTACTAACAATACTACTATAAGTACTACTAGTAAATAAAAAAGCTGACAAATTCGGAGACCTGCAACTATATAATCTGTACAATCTATTACTACAGAATAAAATAATCAACGTAAAGAAAAATGTGCGGAAGGAGAACTTTACATTATCTTTCAAAAAGATTTTTGCAGAATTTTGTAATGAAAACATTAAAAAGTTGGTTTTGCGTAATTGTACTGTTAGTTACGATAGGAATGCCGTGGAGTTGGTCTGGAAGTGGGCGAAACAGGAATTTGAAATAGTCAAATTATGTTGAGCGTTATGACTTTATCGTTTTGGGTTTAGGATCGTGCCTTGATGGCTTACCTAACCATGGGAGTCTTCTTCAGCAATCTGCAGTAGCAAAGCATTGAAATGCTAACAACATTGAGACAGCGTACAGAATACAGTACAGTGCAGTGTAGGGACTAATCGCCCAAAGGAATGTCATCATAAAGTAAAACACACGACAAGAATGTAAATGTCATTTTTATAATAGCCTCCTACTTGTGTAGTTAGAGATGACTTCTTATCCTTATCTTTGAGAATCTGCTACACATAGTAGTTACCTAAGTGTATGTGTAAGAATAAAAAAGTGTACATACTTACATACACGTACGTGCACCTCGTTGTCTCTGCAATATCCACGAACATGACACCTAATAGGAAAAGGATAAGGAGATTTGAGCAAAGCCATAGCCACACCACAAGGTTGTACATCATACTAAATGTCAAAATATCTTGGGATGAATTGAGTAAGAATTTATGAATCTGGAGATGCCAAGCTAAATTAGCCAACTTGTAAGTTGTAAAAGCTGAGGATTGTGCAGCAAAAATTCATGATGGAGTTTCTAGGAAAAGAATTTTTTATAATACAAATAAGTACATAGAAAATTCATATTCTTGGTTAACTCTAGTTAATGGAAAGTTGGCATTACTTTAGTTTATAGTGTTTACCCTCGAGCTTATTAGAAACGAGATGGGAAAGATGCTTTTTTTCTTCAACTGCTATATGAATGATAAAGCATTTTAAATTCTGGACAAAAAATTAAGCTAGGAAAGGCACATACAAACTACATAATAAACAAACACTAGTAAAAGATGTCTGTTGCGGTAGATTGTTCGATAAAATATACCATTTCAAATTCATGGCTTTGGCTTTTGTTCGTTCCGTGAAATGGCAATCCTTGTTTACATGTTTCTACATAAATACATGTGAAAAGGTGAACTGTAAAATTAACTAGTGTTCCCGTGTAGATGTTGCAGGATCTAATTGGACTTTATCCTGCCTTGTGTATATTCACTAGGCAGTTTAAATATAATTATTTACTCTGTTGGCATCAGTTGATATTTTATTTGAGAATATGGATTAACTGTCCATATTGATCAATTAGATCAGACATTAGAAGAATTAAAAAATTAATTATGATTTGCAAATGTTCGGAAATAAGAAAGATTATATAAAAATATATATTTGAAAAATCAAAACTAGCTTTACAAGTTGATCTCTTCAAATGTAGTTTTTGTTTAGGTTACCACACATAACAATACTTTTCCAGTGCATTTAGAAATTTTGCTGTCTAAACTGCCTAGGTAGTGTAATCATTGCTTTACCGATATTTCGAGCTTTTCTGTAACATGTGCACTGTAGATTGTAGATTGTAGCATGAAATGCAATTCACCGAAGTAATAATACTAGTGCCGCAATACATTTAGTTTTTTGGTTAAATGAAATCAGGGCAAAAAATACGACCTTTGCTTTGTGTTCGCTATTTTCATGGAGTGTGTTCGTAAAATCTCTGTATTCGTAAAATCTCTTTTGTAGTAGTTATGTGTAGTTACTCTACAAGATTAGAAATGTTATGGTTCATTGTTGACGTGGAAATGCGTACACACGGCCTATCTGAACGTCTACCCCCATCAGATCAAATCACTCACGCACAAACTCACGCATTCACAAACACTAAAACAAAACAGAACCAGAAGGAAGGAAATTACCTTAAGAGGAAGAGGAATGAATAGTTAGGCACTGAACGGTTTTGCTGTAGTTTACTTTTGTGAATGTGGATGTGATTGTAATAGTACTACTGCAGTTGCATTGCAGTGTTGTGTGATTTGTGATTTGAAGCAAGCAGCTTGAGTTAGGGCGAGTGTTTTGTTACATGTTTCTCTGAAAGAATAGATTAGCTCATCAAGTCAATAAATCCTCACTGTTTGAAGTCTGATGTGATGTTTCACGGTTTCAGTTTCATTCTACAATTCTACCTACAACCTAAACCTACCCCTTCCTCCACTTTCGACAATTTTTCTCTACAGTTACAATCTACTGTTCATTTTCCCTGCGAAAAAGGGATTTCCTTCACTAAGAAACAGATTTATAAGACATTACATACACACGCGTGCCTAGTATTAGCTATATTATACTCCATTGCCATTTCCATCACTCTTTAAAAGGAAAGTGTGAGTTTTAAGTAAAAGGAAACCGTCCATGAAAGTAAAAGAGCAAGAAGCAAGGCAACGAGTTGAGATATACGCTAACAGAGTGACTTATGGCCCCATATGTATTTTTAGGGACTTTAAAAGCCCCAACACTAAATTAATGACAGATGCCGAAGGGAGAGGCACTTTTTCTATACCAATCGCAATCGCCTCCGCTTAGTATACGCGTACGGCAAGTTAAAAAACAGGGTAATAAATAAGTATTGCTGTAACACATAAACATACACGTATGTACATGTACATACATAGCAGTATTTCAAAGAACTTATTCAGGTCTAAATGCTTCTCTATAATTTACATACATGTACTGATGTTGGTATTTCGCCGGCGACGAATTGACATTAGAGATTTCTCATTGCTCTAGTCTTCATGTGCCAACTCGTTCCGAATTTATTAACACTTTGGAGCTTCCTTCGACATTCGACACTCGAGAGAGAATAATTTGCATTTGAATATTTAGTATTTACTTTCAGTTCAGTGCCTTGGCTTGAGTTGACATGACTTCTTTACTTGGCATCAATCTTATATCTATAAGTGATAAGTATAAGTAATTGTACACATGTATTTGTATGTATATGTAGGAGGATAGCGATAGTATTTTAAGTTCACTTTTAGTTTTAGTTTTAACTCATCTTTCATTCTGAACAGACAGAACTACATACAGCCAGATATCTTTACTTACACTATACTATCTACAACGTAGATAGAATAAATAGTATACACATTTATCTATGCACACTGAAAGTGTTAAGCAAAAGTCAAGCCGGTTGTAAATTCGTAATGGAAATGAATAGATAAATGAAGGAGGTAAATAATAAATAGTTAAGTTGATTAGATGTGAAATGGGGAGCACGAGGAAGGAAGCTCCACAAACGCGGATCTCACGGTCTTTGTATATAGAGCTTTAAAAGTGATTCTTAATAGAAAACTCAACCTACTCATTCACAGCCAAGTCAATTATGATTAAACTAATTACTCCATTCCTATACACAATGCACAGTACAGTAGGCTAAAGTCAAGTTAATAGTAAAGCAAGGGCTAGCTGACTTGTCTAGCCTTCTACTGTATTTAACTTTTATACTTTGTAAGTGTAGTGTGTATGGTAGTAGACTTCAAAAGTGCGTTTATATTTTACTTACGATTACTATTGCAATTGTCCTCTTCTCTTGTTATTGTTGGGATAGATTAAATACTATGATGGTATGGTACGGTCGTGGACATGATTAAAGTTTTATTGTAATATTGTATTGTAAGTCAATTCTAAAGTAACCTAGTCTAATCCAAGCCAGACCAGTCCACTCACTCAGACCAGAACCAGACCAGACAATGCATCATTGTAATAGCATTCTTGTTATTATGTGTACTATATGCTACATTTAATCATTTCATTTTTATTACATACTGTAATGAAGGCCAATCAGTCATCTTTCACGTGTATGAAACTTAGTTATGGCTAGTAAAGTTGTAACAATTGCAGAAAAGACAAGACAAACCAAGGTGCATCTTTATTCTCTTAGAAGCTGTTTGGGTACATATACAGCGGCTAAATAGATAAATATATTTATGTATCAATGTATGAAATGAATGTGATAGCCAGGCCAGGACTATTATTATTTTATATGTAATTGCTCTCTTGGCATTTGGCATTCATAGTCAGTCACTCACTCAGTGTTATATGGCTTTCATTCATGAAATGCGTACACAATTGCGCTATCTCCTTTCAAATTACATTTTGAGTGCCTATTAGCTATCTTTTTGTTTCAGTTCAGTTGGTATAATATGATGCAATAAAACTCATCCCACATACATACATACATTACAAGCAATCCTTTCTTCCCACTCATTTATCAATTAAAAGCTAAAGCAATAACTTTGTTGTAAATGAACCAGCAGAATTTTTTATTTTTAGGCTGATATAAATCGGCACGTTCTACGTTCAGGTATGCATACACTAGGTAGACCTAAAATATCTGTAATAGACAACTCTAAGAAACAATACTAAAATACTTATTCACGATCGTTGACCGAGGAAGTAAGTTTTCATTTATGCAGAAAAGTATTGTAATATAACGTAGTACAGAAACTCTGATATATTTTAATTTGTTGATATTTTTCTGTTAAAGTATTCTACAACAACTGCTACTGATCTGTAAATTAAAGATCATCAAATTACTATAAGTGCATCAATTATTTTGCACAGCTCATTATTATTATTCAAATAATTTGGCATATTTACGTTATGGTAGCTACAAGATAACTCAATTACTTTTGTGCTGTTGATATTAGTTATGCATATTCGTTTATAAAGAAAAAACGCAAGAAAATGAGAATCCTCTTGATATTTTTTGATAAAAAGTTACCACAATGCAATGTACGATTTTTGCTGACATCTCTATAAGGTGGAGTTATCTAATCAGATGCGCCATACTATTCCCATTTTTCATGTATCAGTCAAGTGACTAATTTAAAAGGGTCGAAACAAATCTAAAGACATTTCTAAAGAACTTCCACATACGTATTTATTATTAGGACAAATCTCCACATACATCAATAGAAAAATCGCCACGAGTGCGAGTGTGACCAGTAGAATTCGGGAAGTCTAAAAATAGTGGTACTAAAATGGTATAATGGATTGCACATTTACTAGATAAACTAGGGATAACTTTCCCCTTTTCACATGCCTAAATCTTTAGTTCTGCTCATTCGAGATGTTATCTCAATTATTGGCTCTCTTGGCGCAGTCAGTTTGTGGTCTGGATTCGTGCTAAAGTAGATTTTACTACGATGTATGTGCTATCCGCTTTGCTTTAGTTTAGTTACGGAATTATCCATTCATATTGGAAAGCCAAACCAAACCAAGACAAGTAAGTCAGTCAAGTCAAATCATTCACAATATAGTCTTATCTTTATTTACAGTTACAGTTACAGGAGAAAGGAAGTTGAGTGCTGCTGCTGCTGCAGTTTGCATTGCAGTACGTGTGGCATGACTATGCTCTAAATCACGTAAAGTAAATGTACATAGGTATAGTGCACTATTTAGTTTCTGAAGTATGCAGGAATTATAGGGAAGAATGACGGAAAGGAAGTGAGGGATGCAGACACACGTACGCACATTACAGACAAATTCATTCTTAAGAGCAATTATGCATTTACATACACAATACTTACATAGAAAGAGGATGCATGTGCACATATGGCTAAAATATAAATAAATGTCTAAATATGGCCATATGCACCCAAAGCGTTACATTAGCCTTCAACTCTAAGCTGCCTCAAATGCAATGTAAAACTAATGCAAGTACGGGTATGAAGATAACATAACGGCTTCTGATCCTGAAAGGAACTACTTATTAGTATTAATAGGTATGTAGATGTACTAAAGAATATTTTTAAAGCTTACGTTTTTTGCATGCGGATGAGGAAGGAAAAGCATATTCTTTCTCCTGCTCCATGTTGAGTTATGAATACTTAAATAAGTCTATTAAATAAAAACGTAAATACAATCTATAGATACATGTTCTAGGTTGAATGCCCAAGACTTGTGGATTATTTAAGTAATCGCACGGAGAATAGAGTTGACTTTGTCTAGTCAGTTCAATTTCAGTGTAGTAAGTCGAGTATTAATTCGGTGATGTCATGCGGAGCAAAGTTATGCCACGAGGCAGTGTTTTTATGCACGGTGAATAAAGGTGCACTGTTTAAAGCGGTAATGAAGCGATGTAGTAACGATCATTATTGGATTATGTACTGTGTTGTACTGACGCTGAGTGCTCCAAGCAAAATATTATTATTATCCTTTCTTCATCTAATCTGCTATGCTTATTTATGATATTTCTTCTCTATCCTATAGCTAAACATAGGTACGTACACCATGATTTTAACGTAACCTACAGGTAAATAATGCAGTTTTAGGCTTATTATTATTATTTAAGCTGCACCTATGCATAGCATTCATGTTGCAGTCTTTACAGTACATAATACATGATAATTTGTGACCCTGTATAGAATTACTTCACATTGTGCAAAGTAATTTCAATATATTATGTTCGTAACGTATTCACAGTGAACAGAGATGCATTATATTATTAGTGAGCTGCATAAATTACTTAAAATATCATTAGACCTGTTGTATTGTAAATGTAGAAGGCAAAGCTTTTAAGCCCAATGCAAAGGCAAGCCCAAGGGTTTTTGTACACGCTGTATTAATGTCTGCGTCTATTCTGTCGCATAAATTATCGTTTACGTTTCATTGTACAATGGCAATGGTAGGCCCAATTCCCACCGATCCGAAGACGATGAACATCAACCTGAAAATGAATAAAAGAGTTTTGAAAAAGGGCTAAACTTAGCCCATGATTATGATTATTGCATGAATGACATAATAGAATTGAGCAAAATATTGTGTTGACGTTCTCGTTGAATTGGCTGAGAGCTGTGAGCTTCTTAGGTTTACGTTTGAATTGCTTGGAATCAATTCTTCTTGTTTGCCTCATCTACATGTGGCTGGGAGTGAGAATTGTATAAGTAGACAATACAAATGTGTTGATAGTTACGACAATGCGTTTTAGAACTTCTGTTCCTCCTTTATAATAATTTTGTGCATGCAATTCAATGCGTTGAAGAAAGAACGGTCATTTTAACATTTTAGTCATTTATCCCAATACAATTGAAATGGTCAGGCCAGGCAATGCATTGCAAAAATTGCAATGCCATCGCCATGTCATGCTAAGAGGTAAATTCAGTTCGCAAATTATTGTGTATATATTTCGTCACTCCTTCTTATCCATTATTGCATTACATAAGTTAAGTAGACAAGAACAAGACACACATTACTACATGTGTACTTTTAGTAGTAGGTTACCTTTAAAATCTACTTTGCTTTGCTTTGTCTTGTCTTGTTTGCAAAGTAGAGTGAGAATTGAGAATGTGCAAATAATATAGAATTTATAAAACCGTTGCGTTGCTCAATCCATCACTGTACTTAACTTATGCTTACTAATGCATATTCCTGTTGTATAAATTGGTTAACAATAATTTTTTATGTCTATAGACTGAAATACTTTAGCTTTAGCTTGTTTTGACTTAAGATTGCTTTGCGTCAGTCTGTAAAGAAGACACCGAAGAGTTCACTTGACTTCCATGCTAACAGAACCAGAAGAGGAAAGCAAAGTAGATGAAAAAAGTAAATAAGTTCTTAAGAATGAAGTATAAGTGAGTCTCTGTTGTGAGAATTAGTCTTTGTGCCATAGTACAGATAGAAGAGTGATTATGCATGCAGTCACAATGAGCATGTTAAATATACTTAAGGTTATATATTATAATGTAGTGAATATAGTAGGTACTTATTCATCCTTACTCCTTACTCTTACGCTCTAGTGTTAGTGTTAAAAGATTATGGATGAAAGTAGGATATTACATTTATTATACGTTCGCCTCTCGGGCCCATTATCTTTTCTCTCTTCTCCAATGAACTGAAGTGTTACTGACGTTTGCCATTATACATACATACACAATCATACAATTCATTGCATTTGGTACTACTTACAATATAATTTAGAGGTTTCATATTATAGCCTTATTCGTATAAGACATACCATTACATTATAGGTATAGCGCAGTACATAAGTATTCAACATTCATCTTTCTTCATTCAAAAAGAAGGAAATAAAATTGTTGTTCTGTAGTTGTGTACGTACCTAGCATCTACTAACGTGAAGATAGACTTAAAAAGATGTTAAAGAATTTTGAGTTCCTTTGTATACTTTATACTTTGCTTTGGTTTCCATTGGATTGAATTGGAGTGCTGGTTTGGCTTGGCTTGGCTTTATATCTAAAGCTATTTTACTATTTCCTTAAGTAATGAATTGTAGGATTGTGTATCCTATTATCTGCAAGTCAAGTCACAGACAGACAGTGCAGGGTAGATGACCCGCCTTGCCTTAATTCATAGGTACCTACACACTACACACTCACAGGCAATAGGAACATAATTGTACATATTTCCTTACGTTAGTCAACAAATCATGATTTTATTTTATACGTACATACTTAGCTATTACAGTGCATAGGTACAGTACACGTACACCTTCCGAACATCTATAGGCATTGTTCCTTTTTTAAGTAGTGAGTAGTCAAGTCAAGTCAAGTCAAAGAGGAGTGTGTTTCTGTGTATTATTACTACTACTATAGAAATCTTAGAGTCATCTTCCTACATAGGATGCCGACTTTCTGCAAAAGGACGGACGTGTGCACCTTGTGTTTACTATCTATGTACATAATATACTTAAGTATGCATGTATTCTAGAGATAGAGAAGGTGACCGAGATTAATTTTCATCCATTAAGTGCTGAGAGTAGGTGAGAAGTCAGCGGGAACTTGACAGTGGGCAGTTTACGCTGCAGTATAGGTACATAGGTGCAAACTCTGCAAACGCAATGCTATGCCTTGTCATAATTTACATGTAACGAAACATAAGGCAACTAAAGGTAAATCGGATAGCTTTCAGATTTGTATTAGATAAATGTATTTTGCATGCGGTAGTATCCCATTAGTTATACTTATCAATAGCAGACCGTTTCCAATTGGAGTTCATACAGATATGTACCTACTTACAGTACTTATGTAGCTATGGAAGCCCTAGCCCTCCATGACTTGTAAGTTGTAGGCTCTACATTACAAGGCTTCTCATTACAAATTTGCATAATGATGAATAATTACTCTTCTCTTCAGCTATCAACATCAATTTATATTTTCCTACTTTACACTTTGTAATATTGCATGTGTCTATCAGTTTTTAAACGCTTTGGTTTGTTAGCTAAGCCTTTTCTAAACTTCTGCCTACTATGTACAGGCTATGTGTAGATGTAGCAGCTGGACTGGAGTCAGAATCAGTAATATGCTTAATATATTAAGAAAGACAATTAGATTTGCCTGCTCATTTAACATGCAATGCAATACAGTATGGTATTACAAAGCTTGTAAGCTGTTATGTTAAATGAATTCGCAGGTGACAAGGGAACGCTGCTGTGCATGTGCGTGCCTTGTTCTATACTGTAGGTGAAATCAGAAAAAGAATAATGGCTCATTTTCATTATGCAGAACAAGGAGAAGAAAATAATATTCACATAAATCAATTCACGACTTTACTTTTGCTTTGTGATTTGATATTTCGCAAAGATGTTGTGAAGAAGTTGAATCTTTTAATTCAGAGATTTATTTATTTTCCTTCTACACATCATACATTTATTCATCGCATCGATAAGATCTTGTAATATTGTACTTATTTGTTCTTTCTTAAAACAATACAATGCAATGCTTATGTATATAAGTACAAGAATCCCTAATGTGTAATGTGTAATCTTTAAGTAAGTATAGTGAAGCATGTTTCTGTATTATATGCAAATACAAATCAATGAATAACGAAATACTTATGGGAAGGTGCATAAAGTGTATGTAATTTGTTAAGAGCACGTAGGAAATGTACTCGTATTGATTATGATTGCCTTGCTGACATGATCAACGATGACATTACGTGCATTATCACAAAACAAATTCATGTACACATCTTTGTTGGCATTTTATTGTACTTATTGATGATGTGAGTGAGTAAGGAGATTATTTCGACTTAAGAATGGAATGACTGACTATGTAGGTACAGACTACACTACATATACAGGTACATTCTACATTTGCTTGCTGACATGACAAGAAAATTCAGGTTTGACTTTTGGTTGGGTGATCTCCTCTTCAGTTGTGTTGTTTTGTGATGATCGTGCAGCAACTCACTCACGGGCCGACCTGACCATCCGGCTAAATAATACGTGATTTTGTCCATACGGGAATTATCATCAACTAACATCACTTCATATCACATAGCAATGATAAATATTTATAAGAAACTACAATATGTACATCGTATTCTTTACTTTGGAATTGACTTTGTTCTAATGAACGTGATGATATATTGACTGAGTATAGTATAGCGCAATCACATCTCTTTCTCTTTTATACTGAAGCGATAGCGAAGCTATATAATCCAGCTTAACTTATGACTTTAGGAGGATCACAGACACAATCCATTTTGTTAAGCAAATATTATATGCATTGCAGGCATAAAAGTGTATTATCTTTTATTCCCTTAATCTCATGTTGTTCTACACTTAAGTTCGTGAACTAAATGGTGTTTACCTTCATGTGATAAGAAGTAGAGTTGAAAAGTGGGACTCAACTGTGCACTAACATTGAAATATGGAATGGATGTAATTATTCCATGCAGAAGATGTACAATACAAATACTACATAAACCATAAGCTAAATAAATGCATAAATAAATACATAAGGAGAAGATAAGTCATCTCCAACAGTCGTGTAATATATATAGGAATGCTAAGCAAGGGACACGACCGTAGATCATTGCTAAGTCTTCTTCTTCTACCTTTTCATCAGCCTCCCATTCCGATCTTCCAGTTCCATGCGGAGCTCCTCTTTTGTTTCTTTAATGTGATGTTTCCTTTCGGCTTGCTTTCTTTTGAGAGATTAGATGGATTGAGCTGAGACCAAGACCAACTTGACTTGACTAGTGGTATGGTGTGGTAGGTATGTTATTCTCTTAGGTACATAGATATTCTTTGAGTTCTTTAGTGTCTCCTCATGTATCATGTATCTTACAAGCAAGGACACTTAAATCCAAATTCTTTGACGTTCCCGAAGGCGTAAGCACGTTTTTCTCTGCACTGTTTGTCTGTGTCTTCTATCTGTAGTAACTTTAAATGGGATGGTTTGCTATCTTAAATAGTATATAGCAAGTTGTGTAAGTTCATGTTACAGAATAATGTATCAGGAATACACTAGAATGTTACATCGTGTTAATTTAGTGTTTTTTGCGGATATTTACAACATGTACTAGAATTTACAAGGAGACGAGCTGAATAAAACAAGCATAAGATGCGTTCAGGTGTGCTATACAGTAAGGCAAAATTAAATAATGTACAAACTACAAAACAGATAGAGAATAATATTGCACAGAACAAGTACAAAACTATAATAGTGTAGGTAATATTGAAGATAATAGTTAGTAAGAATGGTTTAAAGTTTAGAACAAGAAATAGGTGTAGTTTGATGCTTATTGGTGTTTAGTATAGTGTTTATATGTAGAGAGACAGGACAACCAGAAGATAGAAGATAATAGTAACTCACTCGAAAGCGTGGGAACATTGGCTAGGTTAGGTATGGCTGCATTTGGTGTTTAATGATTTCATTAAGCAAGAACTGTCTTAAACTCTCCGTCCCTTCTTCTTGTTAACGTTTTTAGAGAGGAGTTGATGATTACAAGAATACAAGACATAATTTATCCCCACTAACCGATAAAATTTTGACTTTTCATCCTACTATATAATTATCGCATTGCTTAACCATTATGTTATTATATGCTAGAAAATAATGTAAAATCTAATGCATAATACTTGCTTGGGCTGTGCTGTTGTGCTGTTATTGTTATTGTTGCATACTTGTACAGTCTAATTCATGAAACTGCAATGCAAACCTTTAACTACACTACATTACATTAGAAAAGAGCTGGTAATGATCGTAGATAAAGTCCTGTTTCCATTTCTTTCCTGTTTTGGTTCGGTTGTTAGATGTTGGGTGAAACGGCAGATTATGAATCATTCTGATGTTCTCCATGTCAAATTAAAATAATAATTAATAGTCTCGTTTTCCACCCAAAAACACGTTTCCCCTATCCAGATGGTGTCATGTCATCACATTTTCTTATATTGGGGCTCATTAAGTTTCATTGGTTTATTGGCCAACTCTTCCTTGACGCGATTAGGTAGTTCACTTCATGTATGCACAAGTGTAATATAAAACTCTAGCTTGGCTGGATAAAGTAGTTTTTGCGTGGTATGTTACATATTATACTCAACGTGAACACTACAAAATTTGCATAAATAGATACTAAAACAAATTATTGGTATTGGCTTAAGATCAGAGGTCAGTTTGAAGGGTTAAAGGCTACTTTGCATCATCCTGAATAAGATACGAGGGCGATTGATTGCAGTTGCACAACAATTTAACATG
This sequence comes from Tomocerus mixtus, assembly GCA_034694165.1. Classification (NCBI taxonomy): domain Eukaryota; kingdom Metazoa; phylum Arthropoda; class Collembola; order Entomobryomorpha; family Tomoceridae; genus Tomocerus; species Tomocerus mixtus. The sequence continues at coordinate 2,379 of JAQFYC010004035.1, read as the reverse complement.
TTGTGGTTGTGATTTGCATATATTATCATATGTGTAAAGAAAGGGTTACTAATTCTAATAATATTCTACATGTACAAGTACCTGCATTTATATTGTTTCATGACTAGTGGAGAGTACAAAATTATATCTAAAATTATTTTGTCAAGTATTTTGTATTAACTGGTGCAATTTACATAAATAACTTTACTGTTGGTTAAACTACATTTATATGTCTGCAAATTACATAGCTATACATATAGTCGTCATTTTATGTATATTTACAATATTTAGATATAAAATGTACTAACCACAACCACTTAAGGTATAATATTTGTATATTTGATAGTGTGACAAGAATGTATTATCATTTTGTTGTTTGTAAAAACTAGAACACGCACTAGAAATACATAATACATTGTTATCTGCAGTCGACTGCCCAAGAATTTAGCTTAAGAATATATTACAGCAGATATTACAGAAACTCTTATCACGTTGTGCTGGTTAGTTAACAAATTGCAGTAAAGATATCTTATATGTAAGTACTTGAATATGTAGTGTTAATAGAAAATCCATAAGTAAGATAATAATGTGCTAACAATAGTGACTTGAGTAAGTTAGTTACCTACGTTAGGTTCTTAAAATTGTTACAAGACAAGTGAAAGTTTTCGTTTAATTTTTCTGGGGTTCCCATTCCTATTGGTATTTAGGGAAGGCAAAGCAAAGCACGGCTTGGCATGGTGTCCTGTGATTTCATTTGTTCTCCTGTCAATCAATTTTGTGCTTGGAGGATTTCTGCATTTTGTATACACTTTGTCCTGTCTCTTCTGTCTGTCTGTTTTTCGACGAACTTAAATATCCGGTGATGTCCACATACGTATTTTCATCCACCTTGCCTTACTTATGTCTAAATAGATGCAGAAATAAATAGCTACATAAATATAATGCAGGTACTCTCCTAAATACAAATAGATAGACAGAAAGACAGACAATTAAGTATGAAACTTATGTACTTAAGGATAGTTGGCTCTTTTCTTGGTATTTCTACCTATTTATCGTCAGATGCCCCTTGCCCATCCCTATGGATCAAACTTTTCATCTTATAACAAAAGATTGAAAAGCTGTCGAAAGAGAAGAAAGTGAGCTGTGAACAGAGAGGATTAAACACTAAATGTTTGGATGTAGAACACGATTTTAATAACTATTTCCTACAGGTAGGTAGGTAAAGATAGTAAGAAGTATAAGTACTCAATCTTAGGCTTTCGACTAGTTTCCTTTCAATTGTGTCGAAACACAAACAGAATCAGGTGGGCAGGGAAGGTTCTAATTATATAATCTCATCTGCTCAACTCAAGCACTGACACTTCAACTTCAACAATGTATTTACTATCCTCGTCTGGTGCAATATCTGTTTTAGCATTACTTACACACTTGTTACAGATGGGTACACATATTTCAACATCAGATCCATTAAATAATACATACTTGTAAGGTTCAAATGCCTACTTACTATCTTTATATCGCAAAAGAAACGTATTTAGTACACTTTACATTACATGTATAATTAACACTCAAGAATTCGAGTACATATAATATTCATGTGTGTAATAAGTATGTACGTAACATAAAATGTATTAAATTCCGGAAATTAAAACTTGTAGCCAAGGAAGAGTTGGGAAAAAAAGATGTCAAGATGAGCAGTGAGTTACTTCCAGAATAGAAACTAATAAGGAAGCAGGAATTAATGTTATTGTCCTGCATTTTAAATCTTGAATTCAATTGAATTGCAAAAAAGTGGAATGAATTGTTAAAAGACTTGAACTGACAGTTCAGTACGGCTTGGCTTGCGATTCTGCATAAATGCAGCGGATATTTTCTTTTTTCCTTCGTTTCATTGCATCCCATTCATTGGCATTCAGAATCGCAAATTGAAATCTTATAACAATTAAAAGTAAAGTATTGCATATACCTAAGGTATAGTCTAACCCTTACCAGTCTAACTCTATATTTATGTACAAAGAAAATGAATTCGGTCCAACTACTGGCTTGGCATCCAGTACAACTCTATTAAATATGCAGGCTACTTTTGTACTTATTTACTTGAGCATTGAGTATTTCCAACAATAAATGAATTCAGAGAAGGTCCACGTCCACTTCCACTCTGAGGCAAATTACATAGTTGAATATTACTTGGAGGAAGGAGAAGTTAAATAGGAGCTGCAATTACAAGAACTAAGTAATTACATGTCGGAGACAAAGGACAAAAGCTTTAGGTTGTAACTGACAATTTAAAAACGATAAAAACAGTTTCAGTTTAGAATGTATTTTTTGCCTTGAATGTAAATGCAGTCGTATATTCTATAGACTAGTTAGTCCGAGGAGCTCTACTTACTTAAACAAGAC
>JAQFYC010004034.1:0-18528 GCA_034694165.1 Tomocerus mixtus | reverse complement strand
TATGACGGAAGCGCGCACACACATACATACATACATACAGACAATAGCTCTACATAAGCCCTGGGTCGGGCTAAAAAGTTTCCACCTCATGTTAAATTCAGTTTAAATTTGATTTATCTGTACTTCTGTTTTAGTTTTATTATATTTTTATACTTTTATTTCATCGAGCATCATTATTCATAGTATTTCATTGTATATTTACAGCTATTGTATTTATTTACTTAAGTCCCATAAAATTTCCAATAAACGCTGGTATCTAATAAACGCCGGTCTCTAATAAACTCCGGGTCAAGAAATTTCTTTCGGTAAACGCCGGGTGAAGCGTTTATTGGAAATTTTACGGTATGTCAACTCATATGTTTGTCGCTTGTTGTTTAGTTTCCAGTTTCCCATCCGATTTTTCTTTTTCTCCCACACAAATATGAAAGAAGCTTCTAAGTCCACAGCTTCTGCTCTACTCTGTATTTATTTGGATATGGTATTTTACCACTTTCTCTACAAACAAACTTTCTCTAAGTTTTTGCCCAATAGTTAGCAATGAGAATTGAAGAGATGAAAAGTTATTTTCCCCGTATTGTGTAGTTTGTGCAAGATTTATTGTTAGTTTTGTGATGAAGGAAAATGTAAACATTTGCTAAGTTTTAGTAGAATGCTATAATATAAGAAATCCTTCTCCACAGTGACTTAGTTCTTACCCCTGAGAATCTAGTACAATAGTTTCAATGAGAAAACTAAATGTTACAATTGGAAATCCCAAAGGCAGGGTATAGTTACTACGATAGGCTGATAGGCATTCCAGGGGTTATCAACATACGTGTTTAATTATATAAGCTACTAATACCTAAAGAGTGGTATTATTGTTAGTTTTATATACAGTAAATGATTTAAATGAATTATGGCAAAATATACAGCTCACATTTTTATTCACAGCTACGACGCCACAAAAGAAACATTTTATTTTTCATTTAAATTCATATTTATATTTTCTGCAGGTACTGTTTGGTAATATTGGTACCAATAATATATAACTGGATTATACATTAAAGTAGGTACACGAAATATATTTATAAGATACCTATTAGTAATTGTGTAAGTTCATTTTTTAGAAATTCCAAGTGAGGCAGTTAAAGTCATTTAATATAGGGGTATTGCGAAACAATTCTTGATAATCCAATTCTTCAGATTATTATATTTATAACATTATCTCTTTATTGGCCCCCTTTTAAGAACCTTGAACCAGCATCATTTGCTGTCACCATAAATTCCATATCAAAATTTCACTGATACGTATGTAGAAATAATTCCCTTAGGAATGTTCTTATATGAGTATTTCGCCAACAGTGGAAATACAGTTATATTTAATGTTGAGTTTGTATGAACTTTCATTTAAACATAGATAGAACTTTTCAGAAGGAAGATTTATATGGGAAATACCATGAAATGACGTATTCCTTGTGAGTTGCAATGGAATACATTGTATTTTTAATTATAAAAGTGTATTTCCAATAGTTTTCTCTTCTCCATCCTTATTCGAATGCATAAAATGGAGCAACTCAAGCAAAGCTAACGCTTATATAGCGATTGCAGTCTGAGTAAATACTTTTATTGAATGTCATCGGAAATAATGATCGCCAAGAGTGATGGAAATAGAATAAAAACTAAGTTTGTAGGACGAGGAGTGCATTAGAGGATGAATTTGGAGCGAGGGAAACCCTGGGAGTAGAATCAGTCTCAGACAGAACTCTCGTATTTAGTAGTTATTGTTATTGCTAGCCAAGACAAGACGTCCAAGATTGTGCGACCAAGCGGAGAGAGACCAAGTCCCGTTGAAAACAATTTTCTGAGAAAGACTTGCTTCTCAACTGAACTGCTAGAACCCAAGAAAGACTGAAGACATGACTAAGGCTAACCAAATCAAGGCAATTCAACGTCACCGTCTCATCTCATCTCTCTATTCCTTATAAACTCTGACACTTAAGATATTATATAGAACTCTTATCGTTGTTACCCATTCTATTATGCACTATATTTATACGATAGTATTAGATATGTACAAACACAAGGATGTGACTTTCTCTTGGAGAAAGTATCAGCAATTCAATGAATACTGGAATAGTATGGACGTATAAATAAATATAAACGGAAACGGAGCTTAAATTAAATATAGGCAATAGTAATCTCACAAAATATTTGCCCCGCCATGGGAGATCAAGGATAATATATTTTAGCTTTCAAAAAAATTGTTAGTCTAAATTCTTTCGCATGAAAAAATGTTATATACCTACCTATGTAATTAGCTGGATGTTGATCTCATCATATTCATAACCACTAAAAAGTTGTCTAAATGTTTTCAGAAACACGTGGGGACTTTTAATTAATAATTACAATTTTATATATGAAAAGTGGGAAATGCAATTTGGCTGTTAATTATTTGGTCAATAATTTTAATGTGATACATACAAAAAGTGTACTAAGTGAATGAGTTATAGATAACCCAAATATAATAGTAACAATATAACAAGTATACGCAATGCATATGCTTTGTATTATATCTTTTTGGATTCATTTGGTTAATTAAATTCCCACGTTTGTATATTATCTATTCATTCTAACGTTAGCAAAATTCCGGGAAAAATCAGTAAATTTAATAAGGCACATTATTTTCGAAACCCGTCTGGTAAGTAATGCACTATTTTTGGTATGCACCCGCTGAATCAGTAAAATTGCGGGCTAATTAATAATAAATCGTACAATTTTAGTGCATATTTTTTTTTCAAAATCCAAGCTTATACTTAATATAGAGTAGTTTTACAACGTCCTACGAAAGAGTTCCTCACATTATATATTATGAGATAAGTATCTGTATATGAGCTACGCGGTACTCTTTAGTAAAATAGCTTCACATTTTGGGACACCACATACAAATATGTACAATCAACAATAAAAAGCGATCTAAAATGTTTTTAGATGCCGGTTTTGTAAAAAGGTGGGGGTAAATATTGTACATACTTGAAGTGAGGCCATGTGTACACTAGATCATAATAATATGCAATAAGATATATAAGTAGTAGAACATAGGAGTAAACCAAAATGCATTGGATTTTGGTAGCTGCAACAGTAGCACTAGTACTTGGTAGGTAAATATTTCTGTGATACACTTACGTACAGTACAAGAGAGCAGAATCCCTAAGTGCAATCACCGTATATTTATTATACTGCCCGACTTCCCTCGTCTCACCGCACTTAAATAGAAGAGAAAGTAGGCGTAGTGTACAGTTAGCAATCTACATTGGCTTTGCCATTAGGAATCTGTTGGATTATTATTATGATGGAAGCAAGATGAAGGAATAGATAACACAGTCCATTATAACATTATGTTACGTATAACGTTGTACTTGTGGTATTTACATACTTCCTTTACTTGACATTACAACAACAGGGTTCCCAACAAAACAAAAATATTATCCAAACCAAATAGAAAAACAAATAGTATTCTTTTAACCCGTAGGGAAAAATCTTATCCTCTTAAATATATCTTATTTACACACCTAAAATCTAAAACTAACATTTTTACAACAGTTCAGCGCTACTAAAACATACGCTACCCTGTGTCTGCCTAATTATTGTACATATTAATTTTACCATTAAACTATTCTAAAATTTTATTACTATGTTTTATTACAATTGCATTTGTAGTATAAGTTTCATCAGTATATATTCATATTATGCTTTTTCAAACTAATTGCTCCATCATTGCAGCTAGGCGTATATTTACATTTAATAATCGCTCTCTTTCATCGAGTTCACCAAATATTTACAAGTTTTACACACTGGAATTAGATTCGTGAAAATGTTTCATGAATATGTATTTTTCAAATATTTTTCCTGTCCTAGTCGTACTGTATTTTTAATTTTTCAATTATTATAATAAGCATAATACCGTCGCCTATATAGAAAAAGTTGGCCTTTTTAGCTTTTCGGACTACGGTGTGTAACTACACACCGAAGTAAGAATACGTAACAAATTACAACTACAGATATTAGTATGGTCTAATTGGCTCTTAAGATGCTTTCTCTTTTTTCTATTCTCCGAAAAACGTTGTTTGCTCGAGCAACGGGGAAAAGTGGGAGAACCCTGTCTTGTCTGGGACATGTGTTTGTTTCTCTGTCCTACTTAGGTCCTTGGGAATAATTTCCACTGAGAAGATGTTATAAATATTATCCTAAGAAGGAGAGTGAGTCTCTCCAGCGGATTGCTAAATTATTTCAATGAAAATGAAGGGCACCGTTTTCTGGGAGGCTAAATACATTACAAATGTACAGACCTTCCAGTCAGGCGTCCCATTCTCATCCCAAATCCAAGATTCGCTATTTTCTCTTACAATGTATTTATGCTTCACTCAACTAACTTCTAGACAAGGCGAGGCACGTAATTTTCTCTGTCAGCAGTCAAGTTTATATTTACCAGAACCGGAGCAGACCAAGTAAACCAATGGACATGCTTTATGAATATAGAAAGTATCTGTAGAAACAGAGTAAGAAACATTTAGGACAAGACTGACTTTATCTTTGTGTATTTGCTCATTTAGGTTTAAGTTACTAGCTCCTATTGTTTTCGCAATGTGTGTGTACGTAAGTAATATTTCCTAGTAACTGTGAGATGTTAGCACAAGGTAATGCGCAATAATTATGTTTGTAGTTGTAGCAGTAAAGAAGCAGAATTTGTTGCTTTGCTTTCAACATTCAAGAAAATCTAGGGTGGCATAAAATATGCTGTAATAACATTCTACGAATTATTAAGTGGTTGAAACATCATTTTATAAGAATACATTGTCGGTCTGTCCTTCCGACCCTGGACAATATAGTTTTTGAAATACTTGACCGATTCAGTGGATGTTTTTGGTGCACAAATGGCTTAGGAGCCAGGTTAAGTTCGTTGATGGACCAACCACCCGGTCTTATGACCATGCCTACTAATTTTTAATAGAAACATGGTAGACTATATGTCAAGTAGGATGTCGTCGAAAAGCTGTTGACATCAGCGATAAAACTGTGAATCTCAAATACAAAAAGGATCACCCTGTAATAACATAGAGGTATTAATCCTAATTTTCACGTGGTACGTACCGGAATGCGGTTTTTACAGGGTGCTCATTTTACTATATGAATCTCAATATACCCCAGACACGGGGGAAATACTGTCCATGACAATTCAATACTAATTGGCTCCAAGATGCGCCGACACTTTTATTAGCAATAAAACTGGCACTTTAATGGCACTATTTAGCTCAATCACTAGAATATATCCGTTGTGCAGTGGTTTATTATATTAGTAATGGCACATAGTAATTTCAAACATCTTGTAAAAGTGCACATCATTTAACAGAAAGGACAGGGTACCTGAATACTGTATCGCTTTATAAAATGGGTCAAAATGTGCTCGGTGAGTCAAAAATGTTAGCTTCCATGGTCATGCCATGGACTCAGCTCCTAAGTATTTAGTAATCTTTTCTAAGCAACAATAAATGACCCTAAGGATTTTGTTCCCTGCTGATTTTATAGTTGCTCTGTTATTATAAGCTCTAACGACATTTGCCTTTCTGCAACTCGTTCAGCTACGTAATACTATGCGTAATATGTAAAGGGCATCTACTATACTAAACCTCAATTCACAATTACAACTTTCTCCTCTTTTACTCATTTACTTTATTGTTGTTTCTGTTAGGAAGTATATAACTCTCTGCAGTCTCACTACCAATATTGCCGCTGTCAGCGTCAGCCCACATTATCCAGCATTCTGTTGTAATTCTTCTGAAATGTTTAAATTCCTGCAAATCATAATTGTTTAATTCACTTTAAGCATAATCATAACTGTATACACTGAATGAATAGTGTAAATAAGTATTGCAGCACGAATATATGTCAACGTTTCACATTTTGGAGAAACAACAATACACTTAGGCATTTATAAACTTTCTCCAGTTTCTGCACACAAATGAATGTATAGTGGAGAATTGATATAATAAAACGATACAAAAGTATTGTTTGTCACAGCAGAAATCCTAGCGTTGCTTTTTATGTAGCAAATTGCATAGGTCAAAGTTCATTGTAAATCCAGGCAACGCGCAACGACTAGATACTTTCACTGTAATTAGCTACGAAAAGTTTTTTCAAAATAATGCTAAAGCATAAAAAAAGGGTAGTTACGACATATAGGGACAGTATAAATAGGCGTCTATCGTTATTCTACGTACACATACTACATATTTTACTTTGTGGCAGATTTGGAAGATGGATAATTCTTAAAAACAGATACAATCTGTTCACGGCATGACAAGCGAAGGATAAATCTTTCTTGTGTACCTGTAGTTAAGCACTTGCAGATATTTTGATACATATACATATTTTATACTTCCCCATTTTTTTAGTCCTCCCAATTATAAAGGAAACCATAATACAGTCTCTACACACATCAATCGAAACCTTGTAATACTTTTTTTTATAACACACCAATTTTCTTTGCTTTCTATTTTTCCATTAAATATATGCTACGACTCTTAATATGGTTTCTGTTTTCCATTGTAAGTTTTTTATTTCTCCTTTCTTTGAAGTTTGAAAAATGCTAAGAATTAAAGCTGTCAGATCCAATAGATTCACTAATACATTTTTTGGAACATTATTCAGTCTCCCGTGTAATACGATTACTTTCCAGCAAGATACATATTATATATAGTCGCTATAATACTAGAGTAGAATTCTATGTACTTATGATAATAATATTTCCCATGACATGTACTACGCATTTGCATGTAGACCTATTATTGCCACTAAACTTATTATATTTTCGAAATAGAATACTCAAAAACAATGCCTTATTGCGAGAGCACTTACATTGTTACATTCTACACACCTAAATAATACACCTTGTCTTGTACCCAATGCTTTTATCCAGTACAGCGTCCCAAAAAATTGTGGCATTATTAACACCAGGAGAGTTCCCCATTTTTGCTTGCAAGTTTCTTGTATTGTCTGTATGACCTCAAGCTTTAGTAAGTGAATCATGCCAATTCCGGAAAATAAGCATTTTAAGTAAGTTTTGATTTTTAAATTTAAGTAAACCCATTTGGGTACATAAATATTTTCACTTAGCCAAGCCAGCGGCGTTTTCTTTCAGTGACATACCAGAACCAGGCAAGTTTTGTGAGTAGCTATCTAAGTTAAGCAATAATGTAAGCATTTCCATGTAAATATATTATTACTGTGAATTCTGCATTGCATTTATGTAGAAAGCACAGCAGTGGGGATTTGCACTCCAGACTCAAAACTAGGAAGATGCTCGGAGTAGGGGAAACCGACAACGGAGATATTCATCGCTCTAAGGTAATTATGAATTTATTAGTTATATATACAAGACTGACAAGAGGTCTTGTTTACATAAGGTAAAATGCAACGAAAGTAAAATTATCACTCAGGGTTCCATTTATTCCCATTTTGGGAAGTAAATGTACCAAAAGGTGTTGAAATACGATAGGAAAACGTAGAATTTGCATGCGAAAAGATAATTACCTAAATATTATATTATGCAGTAATAACTCATAGAAAATCCGTAATAAGAATATTCAGAATAGACCTTGGGCTGTCCCGTACCCTTCAGCATCAACAGTCAATCAGGAGATTTCCTGGGTATTTTGTTTTGCTTCTCAGTCAATCAAATACTCCCTGGGTATTAGAGACATAGCAGTTGCACATGAACGGACATTCCAAAGCGGATATGGAGTAGACGGTACATTTTTAGTCTATGGTAATAACTAAATGTTCCATATTGAAATATATGCATTTCCAAGTATTTTAGTATAAATTAAATAAATAGAGTCAGAATACTTAATTGGAACACTTTCTCAACGTATTACGATTATCATAGGTACATTAATTGTTCACTAAATACTACCTGCAGGTGCATCTCAAGCAACCCCAAACAGTGGTGTATTACAAATTACAATAGCATGATTTGATTTAGAAGAAGATTAAATATTTAAAGACGATAATAAATTTGGAATTGAAAGAGCCAGGGTCTAATGGCAAATTAAGCCCTACACTTACACTTAGTTGCCAATGGGTATTCAAACGGTACAAATGTGCTTCATAACTCAAGATTTATGATTAAATGCATGAATAATTTTAAGTGAATTTTAATCCGTTTGAAGTTTTTCACTGAAAGATTACAATTTTTGAAGCACATTTCCTCTCTGACACTCACGCATTGAAATCCATATAAATAATTGTATTTTAATGTATATAAATATACGTAGAAAGAAAGCAGATGAAAAGATGAGACAGATTTTGCTGTTTGAGACACATGAAACTCTCATCCAGTATAGTCTTGTCTAAGCATGTGCTTGAACAATTACTGTGCCCTGTGCCTAAGTAATATAAATGCAGAATTTTATAGCTATATAGATATTTATTACTAGAAATCAGAAACCAATCATTTACTTCAACAGGGTTGCTGATTATTAGTCCTAAACCGGTATAGGGAATTTGCATGTGAGATTGCAATCAAATTCTCAAATTACACACCCAAGGGACCGACTTTCATTCAGGGCATTCACATACTCATATTTTCCAATAATTACGGATAATCACCATTGTGCTGAATTATAAGGATAAATCTCAGTATATAGGTATAATATGCATAATAGTTTATTATAACTCATAATAAAGGGTTGCAGTCCACAAACCCAATTGCAATGCATTAGAGAAAGTTACATAATTGGTCCATGAAATATGGTAGTGTGCCAGAAAGTTTGAAATTATCAAAAATGAATTTTTTTTTGTATGCGCAGATTTCGCAAGTGTTGGGTCACAACGAGCACTTGTATCTTCGACTGCCGAAAGGTTATTGGAAGTGGCAATCGTTTTTGGCATTGTTGCTGGCCACCCAGGCGGTTTTCATTATCGCGTTTCCAAAAAAAGCATCCGAGCTTGGCCTGGTTGGCATCCCAGTCACCGTCTGTGACCCTCAAAGCTCTGTTCCATCTCAGTACTATGCTGTCTCTATGCTTGGTAGGCTAATCTCTTTCCCTGGAATGGAAAACAAAAGCAGTCCACTCCAGGCTCCAGGTATTCATGGAAAGCGAATTTCTAATCGATTGGTTTCCCATTTCAGCGTTGTCCTATCTTCTTTGGAAATTCCTGGATGTGAGAGACAAAGGAGTGACCCGAGCAGTACAATTCGCAGCTTTCATTCATTTTGCAGCTATTGCTATTATTGACATTCTTCATCTTGCTAACAATGGACTCTCCATCCTTATGGGAAAAACGGTATTAATGAATACATACAGCATCTCAATTTATATTTATATAATATTCGTTATTGTACAGTATGTAACACAAAAAAACTTGTGTGTTTGCAAGGATTTTAATTTAGAGTACCTTATTGACATTAATTACCTGCAATTATCTTAAATTACTTTCTTATAGGTTCTGCTTATGGCCGTATTGCGCCTAGGTATTGCTGTAATCAGTTTCTTGTATTTGATTCGAATCGGAAATGCTACATCTGGACTAAGGGGGTCAGTTTTTCTATTATGACTTAAATAATTTAACAGAGCTTGGATTATCTACGAATATAATTTTGTGCTTTTATTTTCAGTTTGTTAAAGTAAACGTGGTTTACTTTTTATTGCAGTAACAACCATTCAAACTAGATCCAGACGCGAACCAACAGACGTGAGATGTGTTTGTATTGTATTGTACGTACAGAAATAATTGGTGAAGTGAAGGAAGCAGGGAAACTATCCAGAGATGGGACCTATGAAACCTGTTGCCCAAAAAGTTGAAGAATCTCGCCTCATTTGCCAAACCTTTGCACTTTCCCGACATTTTACTTTGATACCTATACGTATTACGAGCCTACCATAAAATAGTATAGAATACCGTACCAATAAGATATACAGAGAAATAAAAAGCTGGAGAACCATATAAAATATGTATGTATAGTAGATGTAGTTTGTTGGATGAGTGTCTGTGAAGTACCAAGAAATTCTTCACTCACGGTCAATCTCATGGAGTTCCAGATCGAAGTTCCAGCAGTTCCAGCACTGGCACTGCCGTTGCGTTGCTTGCTTGTAATGCAGCTTGCGACGTTAACATATAATAAACTTAAAGCATCGCAGACGAGAACAACAAAAGTCTTTTAACTCTCACAGAGATTCCTACTCTCTTTATCTTTCGTATGTTTGTTTACCTATAGTGTGCTGTGCTGTGTGCTAATGAATCGAATGTAAATGTAACTAACGATATCTGTCTCCTAAGTTATAAGTAAAAGTAGACCATTCTTCGGGGTTGCGAAAATGTTTATGTTACATTGCCCACAAGTCTCAGAGGATTGCCGAAAGCCAAACTGAGAACTGAAGTTCAACTTTCTTTACCGTTAGAGTTAGATCCCAATATCCCAGGCATGATTTTCACAGGTTGCTATCTAATGTACAGATACCTACGTTAGGTATACATAGGTACTTTCCAATTCTATACTGAAGCAGAGCAACTTAACTCCACCCGAGAGTAAATGGGCTTTTCTCTAAATCCTAAAAGATTTTCCATTATGATCATTTCAACTGGTTTGCAATTGTAATCCACGGATTGCATTGAGAGGGTCTTGCCCGTTTCACCAACCTCCACCACTACTGGGTAGGGTAATAGGACTTAAAAGATTACATTCTAGAATCCTATCACTGCACAAACTACACTACGCAACGCAATGTTATTATGTACATACCTAAGTAAATTAGTAGTTAGTGCACATAGCCTCGCTGCAAGTCTCATTCTTACTAGTAGAATGCAATTTCCCAAAATAATTTCTATATCCGGCTTGTTTTATGTAATCATATTTTAACTTTATAACTGATTTGAAACATGTTCTAGGCTTACAAGCAGTAGTTGATATTTTTGATAGGTTAAATAGGTTTACGGTGTATATAATTAATCAATAAACAAAATGTTTACTATGCGTTAATAAATCACCCTGTGACCTGTACTAAATGGTATTTTTGAATATGATTCATATTATAACATCATTCATATATACTCTAACGTCATGAAATTGAAGTTAAAATCAGTACGTAGGACATACACTAAATTAAGCAAACTTTATACCTAATCTAACGTTTTGTCGCATTTCAGGCTCCTATATTAACGCCCAACAGTTTTTCAGTTCATCCATGGGATGCTGTCTTTTTGTCGCATTAACAAAGTTAAGATTTGCGTGCAATATTAAACACCGACAGTTAGTAAAACATGGCGACTTTAAAATTACATGTCAAATCCTATTGTAAATAATCTACTTTATAAAATGTAGGCGTCTAACTGATAATGAATATAAAAATTTTAAAAACTTTGGAACATAATGTTGTTTTTAAAATATGGGAATGAATGTTACAATTTTAAAATCGCGCTTGAAATTAAAATTAGTATAATTAAATTGGCAAAATAAAATGCATTTAAAATAAACTGAAAAAGAGCATTTATAGAAATTTCAGAATCCCTCTATTTTATTTAAAGAATCTGCACAAAAACTTATGCTACAAACTCATATGGGATTGGCTGAAGAAGTTGTGGCTCGTTATTTTTCGTCCGGACGATGTGAGCTAGCCGAGGTTGGGCAGGCTGTAACAATTAAAGTTTAATACTTAATATTTATCCACACATGCTATTTGCTATTTATAATTTATACAAACAATGATTTAATAAAAGTGTGACCAGTATCAATGATGTCTATTTTGTTTGTACGCATATTATATTACCAATAAAAAACAAAGAAAAGTGTAAAACATTTTCACATCGTTACCCAAAAGAAATAATAAGATTCAAAATTACGCTTACTTTGTACTTGAATTAAATTGACGATATTTGCCAATGCCCACTGAACTCGACCATTTTTTCAAAAATATGCAGTACAATATGGCCAACAAAGATATATTTCTTGTTCGTTAAGAGTTGTACGGCCACAATTGGAAATAGACAACACAGAAATAAACTACGACTGCAATCACCTACTTAGAATATTTGTAAAAAATCCGAATTACTAACCTGTCGCTTACAAACAACTCGGATTCCTTGATTCTTGGCGTCAATCTTTAATTTCTCATTTTCCTTAACACGGTCCAAGAAATCGGTACGGCATTTTGAATGATTAACGTGTTCGATTCTGACGTTGATTCTAAAAAAGGAAGGTAATATTATAGTATTACAGATTACATATTAAAACCGGTACAAGGAAAAAAATTATGCCATTTAAATAATCCCACAATGATTTTATTATTCTATTAGTTAACAAAACGAATGTTACCTCTTGGGGAGGATCTTTCCACGGATGCGCTTGTTTACAATAACTCCCAAAGCTCTGGGGGTCACATTGTACACTCTTCCAGTTTTACCGTGATAATATTTATACGGCATTCCCTTCTGTACAGCTCCATGACCCTAAAGACAATTATTCAAGTAAATTAATTAATTTTTATAGTGCAAACGATCTCGGGAATAAATTACTATAAGTAAATCAAGCCAATCCTAACTCTGGGTGACAAAGAATTAATTTCTTCAGTTCGATAAAGTTAAAAGCTAACATTGACCGCCTCTTTTCGTATCGAGAGACAATCTTAACTTTTCTTAACCGATTATAAAACTAATCAGTAATAAAATTTAAAAAACCAGTAGTTTCCATCATTCACGCACTGATTATATAAACTGATTGATTCTTAAATTCTTACCTTGATATCAACAATATCACCGACTTTGTAGACTTTTAAGTAAGTACTCAAAGGAATGGTACCATGCTTCTTGAAAGGTCTCGAGAAAAGATCCCGAGTGCTTCGGCGATAACCCTTAGAATTTGTCATCTTAGATTCCAATCACCTGCAATAAAAATATAACAATAATTAGTATTTTCAGCTTTATAAAATTTTATCCCTTTTACTTTATTTGGCATTTAAAAATTTCGAGAATCTTGAGAGTACTCACCTAAAAATTTCCAAAAGGAAGAGACAGTACTTCCATACAAGAATAAAAAGACAGACTGTGCTCCTACCAGCCGTACGTACTGCTCGCACGCTGCTCCGGTCTTTCATTGCAATATGGCCGAAATCGCATACCTGCCCTATAACCTGTATAGAATAAATACGCTATAGACATGTACTATAGTCATACTCAAACTTATATTCAGTGTATTTTCGCTATTCATAGCAAGTTCAAGTTAAGGTAGTTGAGTACAGGCATTGCATTAGTGCTGTAATGTACAGTAGAAGACTCCGCCTTTCTCATAATACAGTTATAGTAGGCGGTGAGATACCCACAGCACGTATATTACTACAGCGTGCATCTTTATGTAGGAGGAGCTTCAACGGTGTGTCTACAAATAGGCATCCTTTCCTCTGCTTATTCAGTACACACTCTGCTAATATCCCTATTATAGTAATTTAGCTGAAAGGTACCGTATAGACTTGCTTGGGTCCATTTACTCGGTTTCTTCACTATTCCCTATCTGTCAACATTATACGATACGAGTTCCTACTTCATGCACAGCTACAGTAATATTGCATTACACTACAAGGTAGCATAGACGAAATGCAGTGGCAGTTGAATTGTACATTGAACCACAGCGGGGCACCGCCTTTCGCTGCAGCCGCTGCGCTGCCTGTACTACAATTGAGTTGAGTTATTTAACCATTATGATAATAATAATTACTAATTACCTAGTATAATATACCTAAGTGCAAGGGACAACTTTACTGTCTGCGTCTCTAAGAAGGAGCACCTTAAGCTATATAATAATTACTATTACATAATAGTTTTAAATCAACAAGATTCTAAATCCGAATTCATTCAAAATAATTTGTCCTTCTTTTTAATATATGCTCCTAATTAAAATATACTTAGGACCAAAATAGAGTACTAGACCTATATCATCACAAAACGAATAATAAAATGCAAATCTTTCAACTCTTAACATTTTCGGAAAACTTGAAATGACGGGCTTTCTTACATATAACTGCACCGCCCGCCTCCTAGGTGGTAGACCACTCTTTTACTTTAGTCAGTTTATTATGTATTGTACATCTAACAATGTATAGATTTAATATAGATGTGCTCGCACGACGCCGCATTCAAAATGCACTTGCTCAATATCTGTACAGATTGTAATTGTAATTGTAATTCAGCTGTATTCAAGTGATAACATTTGCTGAGGTGAAGCCAGCCATGAAATTTGGCAAACAATGAATGACGTATTTCAAAAATCATCTTTTCATTTTAGAATATTATAGTTAAAATGTCTAAAAGTTTCTTCTAGGAAAATTAATCGCTGTTTGTCTATTTGAGGTATAATAAACTCGCTATCGCACAGGCCAATTGAAATTAAGGATTGTTATCTCATTTTTTGAAAATCGATCCGTTTTTCTCAAGGTGATCTTGGACTCTGAACTAGAAATATCTGATTCAGTTTTTAATTTTGATATTGTCTAGCTAGATAATCATCACAGTAGTAAAATAAATTAAAGTTAAAGAAATTAAAGTTTTGTGATCTACAACCTTAACTAAATTCTGCTAATTTAACCATGTCATAATATTTACATTACGAGTATTTTTTCGACACGATTTATATTATTATATTACATTATTATATTACGTGTTTTTGTACTTTCCACTCCACCTTGCCGTGGCGAGCTGCTGTCTGGTGTTATCTCGTGCCCATCTATGCAGATGCTCTTCTACCCCGGCTAAGCGATTAATAGGAAAAGACGGAATTATTATTATAGTGATGGTGTTATGAATATTTATATAATTTTATGTTATTGGATATTGTCATAAAACTCGGTGTCTGTAGCAGTAGACACGATACTAGACAGTGGACAACCAGTGAAGTCAATCAAATATAATCAAATAGGAAAATTGATAAAATTATAAAGTTCACCGACAATCGACGGGGTGCTGTAGAGGTAAGGAATTTTTTTTTTCTGTATTCAATATTTGATTACATTACATCATTACAAGTGACAAGACACAAGCGGATTAACTAAAATAGTTGTTTATTCAGCATTGATTATTTAGTGTAATCTGTCAAATATTATGTAATTGGAAATACATTGTAAATTGTAAAACTGTTGAAATCAATCTTTAAGCTGTAAATATCAGTGGTCAGTGGAGTTGTCAAGTATTAATCAAGACAAGAACTTAATCGTAAACAGGACAACGTCAAACGTAGAAAAGCAAAATTAGTTTATTTGATAAAGCCCATTACCAGGGTATTTTTTGAAACCCACTTGGTACCGGGTTATAAGGTGTAAGTGGATCAAAAAATTGATCTTTTTCTAAATAACACTATTGCGCTACAGTGAATCAAAAATAAGGAAAATAAGCATTCAGCTTTATTAGCATTTGATGTTTGACATAATTTTCATTTGATTGATGCCTACATTCATTAGACAGGATGGACAGGACATGATATTATAGTCTTTGTAACTGTAATGTTGAAGTTGCATGCATTGCAAATTATTATTGTTGTAATAGTTGATAGAAATATAATTCCTAATTTAGTTTTGTTGTCGGGTCGTGTATGTTTGTGTCACTGGCACATTGACAACTCAAGTTTAGATCACAAAGTCAGTTGATAAAATTGAAGTGAATGATTTAAGATATGATAATAATGTAAATTAGTTAGCATAGAATATAAGATTATATTTATTTTGCTTTGTCTCTTTTAGCAGTTCCACGACCACGACCCTCTGTCCGCCTGATCTGATTATTTGTAGAACGCAGTGACCAGTGGTATTGATAGCAATGTGACTACAAAGCTTCGCGTATTCTCTGAATTGTTTCGTCTTTTGTTTCATAACAACAATCCAACTTTGGAGTTACTAGCCACTATTGTTTGTTACTTGTTACATACAAGTGACAACAGTAGTGAAAAACAATAACATTTCTTGGACACACGGGAAGTAAAATAAGCCGTTGACATTGCTAAGTTTCTTAGACGACTCGGGATGGTAAGCATTTAAAGAATTTAGTATTACAATAATAGTGTATTGTGTTTAAGGGCTGATTTTTCAGGTGAAATTGATGATTTAAATTCATCCGTAATTAAAATATGTTAATTTTTAGGGAACCAATGCCTCTCAGTTGGAGAAAGAAATCGGCTTAGAGTTCCCACCCAATGAGCGATTCTTTGGTCTTGCGAACGTAAGTAACAGTTAAAATTATTATTATGTTTATAATTAATTATGTAGGTGTAGGTATTAGTAAAAGAAAATTATAAGAAACCTTTATCTGGTATATAATTTATGCTTCATTTGTAATTGTTTATTGTTCACAGTTTGGAAACACATGTTACAGCAACTCTGTTCTCCAAGCACTCTACTTTTGCAAACCTTTTCGAGAGAAAGTGCTGGAGTACAAGGCTAAAAATAAAAGACCCAAAGAGACGTTGCTGTCCTGCTTAGCGGATTTGTTTTATACAATCACAACTCAGAAAAAGAAAGTGGGATCCATCGCTCCTAAAAAGTTCATCGCTCGTCTTAGAAAGGAGAAAGGTGTGCAAGCTATTAATATCTATTACTTATTAGTTACACAAGCTGCCTTGTATTTGTTACCGAGTCATTATTTTATGGGAATAAATTTACATTTAATATTTTTTGTTGCAGAGGAGTTCGATAATTATCTCCAACAAGATGCACATGAGTTTCTTAACTTTTTAATCAATCGAATCAACGAAATAATCTTAGGTGAGTAATGTTGTCAGAACAGTTAGTTTGAAATACATTTTTATTGTACTATATTTTGCACTAGTGACACTATAATTAATATTTATTGTAATGTTTAACAGCGGAGCGCCAAAGTCAAAGTACTAAGCAAAAGTCATCAACGGATACTGCCACGGACTCAAAGCCACAGGAACCAACGTGGGTACATGAAATATTTCAAGGAATATTGACGAGCGAAACTCGATGTCTCAACTGTGAAATGGTAATGTTGTCCAAACATTAATTCTATAGTGATTTGCAGAAAGGAACAAATGGCATTTATTGATGTGTTCATTCTGTAAATACAGGTTAGTAGTAAAGATGAAGATTTTCTGGATTTGCAAGTTGATATAGACCAAAATACCAGTATTACGCATTGTCTTCGCTGCTTTAGTAATATGGAAATGCTTTGCGGGGACAACAAATTCAAGTGTGACAACTGTTGCAGCTACCAAGAAGCCCAGGTCGGGAATTGTCACATACTTTGTTGTTTCAGTTCGTTTTATGCAATACACTATAAATTACATTTTATTGAACATTATTAATATTCTTTTAGAAACGTATGAGAGTAAAGAAACTGCCTGTCATTTTGGCTTTACATCTTAAACGATTCAAATATGTGGAACAATATAATAGACATATTAAAGTTTCACATCGAGTGGTGTTTCCTCTAGAACTTCGCTTATTCAATACTGTAAGTATTAGTAAATGTAGCAAAAACAATACAATATACAAGTTCTCCCTTATTTCCTTTTAATTAGCAGAAAATTTAATTTAAAAACAAAATGTTTTTTTGACAGTCGGATGACGCAGTTAATCCTGATCGATTATACGATTTGGTTGCCGTTGTTATACATTGTGGCAGTGGTCCTAACCGAGGTCACTATATAAGTATTGTCAAAAGTCACGGTTTCTGGCTCCTCTTTGATGACGATATGGTGGATGTAAGTTGTTGTGGTTTGTTTTTTTAGTTCAATGCTTTTAGGAGGTATATGGATATATATTTTAGGAGGTAAAATGGAAATAAAATTTGACTTCTGACTTCCTTACGCAACAAATAAATGTTAATTATTTTCCAGAAAATTGATGCGTCTGCAATAGAAGACTTTTATGGACTGACATCCAACGTTCAAAAGTCATCAGAAACGGGCTACATCCTTTTCTACCAGTCAAAAGATTATCAGTAGATTTAATTTACTGTTAATTCTAGCTAATAATTACTACACTACAGACTACAGACATACCTGTGCTAACCGAGAAGCAAATGGCTATTATGTATTGTAAGTTAAGAATATTATTATGTGCTTCTCCTTTACCAACGTAACAAATGCTGTGAATTTAGAATCACAAAATTAAGTTAATTATTATAAAAATTCAGAAATATGTAATGTTCATGTTTTATGAAGTTAAAACTGCTTTATAAATAGAATGGTTATAAGATTAAGGTTATCGCTATTTGAATCATCTTGAGTGTTGTAACATTTTAAAGAGTTATAATTGTTAATAAATAGAAATCCATCTATAAGTACTGTAGTAGATGAGGTATGTGATGTGCTACACCGCAAGCATAATAAATATAGCTATTATAGCATTTAATTAATTCTGACCTCTCTTAAGGATAGGCTGAATGAATATTTAATTATATAAAATCATGATATTTTAATTTCAATACTTTACAATTTACAATACAAATGTAACTAATTATTTAAGGAAGCAAAACTGTTACTTGTTTTAGTGA
>JAQFYC010004033.1:0-18532 GCA_034694165.1 Tomocerus mixtus | reverse complement strand
ATTCAATATTTATTTAAAATTTGTCGTATTAATGTTTTGACCCAAAAACTGAAATTACCGTTTTCGCCTAGGCATTATTGGTAATGCCTTATTATCGTTTTTACCGGTAACATGTGTACCTCCAAAAGTTTCCAAGGCCAACGCTCATAGATATAATGGAGAGCAAAAATTCTATAGGTTTATCAAATGTATCCCTTCCTGTGCCTTCATCCAAATCCTAAAAGAAATAACTTACTTAACATTTTATTGCAAATGAAGCAATAGTATTATAAATTACAATGCATAATTCGTAGTAATATCGCTTAAATATGTCATATATGATAACATATTAATAAACGGACTTACTTCTTCCTCCTGTTTTTCTGGGTCAGCGGAAATGTCAGCTTCGAAACCTATATTCGTATGCCCATTGTCCTAAATTAGGTAATTAGTGCTTTACAATTATACATATTCCCACAACTACTTCCAATCTTATAGTTAGTAAATATCATTCTAATTCTCTTTATTTTCAATTTTAGCAACTGTTATTTATTTTAATATATTTTTTAAAGATAATAGTATAAAAAGAAGGCGTGAGAGTGAGAAATTAACAATTAGCATCCATTTAACACGATATAAGTTAAATAAATAAATTACAGTACATCTTTTTATATTGCTTTGAAATGAAACCTGTTAGTAAGTGTAAAAAATTATAATTGTATGTTGTATCACAAAATAATTCGACGGGCAGTGTTCATATGCAGGTGTCTGCCAGCTACTGATGTTCGTGACATTTACTATTAAGGCTTTGGAACATTTTGGCAACACAACGTAATAATTTACTAATATTTAACATAAGTTTATAACCTATAACTTTATTTGTTGATTTTTTAAAAAAAAAATTTTTGATAAAATTTGTAGAAAAAAATTAATTGATAAACTGGGACAGATTCTTGTATACTATATAATATAACACATTAAACTACCTACACCTAAATCAACGTATTAAAATTTACTACAAGTTTTACACAAAGTGTGCAATTTTAGTTGTTGAATGGTATACTAACTTGTACATTTGCCACAATGTGGACGATCCCTTCCTCTGCATCTATATAGCATGTCAGATTGAGTTAGAGTTGGTTTGCAGTATAAATTAGAACAATTATAAAATATAAAATGATTTATAAATACTATACACGGAATCGCGTAAAACGGATTTTGAACTATAAAATACAACATGCATGATAAAATACATAAAAATTTGAACATGAAATATTTGTGGTTAAATATTTGACAAGGAAAATTCCCTAGTACGTTCACAATATTTCAAAATGTTATGGCCTTTCAAAAATTTTATATTTTGTCATTGTCATTTATAAAATAATTTATATCACAATGGAATAATTTTGCAAAACTTTGCTTATTCTGTATCGGCACGATACAGTATGGGAACGATTATGCTGTCTGTCTGTCTGTCTGTGAAGAGCATAACTCTTGAACGCCTTAACTTTTTTGAATTTTATTTTCAGAATTCGAAATAGGAGGTAAAAAGTAAGGTTGTCAATGTTTTTGGACCAAATTGGTCACACTCCCACCAAGTTATGGCCACACCCACTTAATTTTTAAATAGAAACATATGGCAAGTGGGGTATCGTTTTAAAGGTGTTGGCACAAGGATTCCAAATATGAATCTCAATTTACCCCATACACGGGGCAATGTGAGATTTAGAATTTATTGCTAAATGTCTCTAATATGCCATTTAAACTATTTTCGTCAACAAAATCCGTCCACTGCGCATTCCACTGCGCATGTCCACTGCGCATTCCACTACCGATACAGTTGGACACCCATTGCCATGGTTTATTTTGTTTGATGTTACCTGGATTCCTGTGTTTCAGTGACATTTCGCCAGCTGCCCGCTTATCATTGTCTTTTTCGGAACTCATTTAGGCTAAATTGGTTGAAATTGGTAAGAGAGCGAAGATGTATAACCAAGTTTTTAAAAAGAAACAAATTCTCCAGCATGCTTAAATTCAGGAGCCCATCTACTTTGACGCTAAAAAGGTAATGAGTATCTTCGTTAAAAAAATATTTCTGGTAATGTCAAATTCACGAGGAAGACAAGATTAATGCGTGTGCGTACATTGATAGATAAAATCATATGATAAAAGTGTTAGATATTAAAAGCTAAGACACTTCTTTATTTTTGCACATACTTCAGTAATAATTTAGATTAGATTAGGAATGAAATTTAATTAAAACCATTACCAATATTACCAATAAATATTAGTCGCGACCACCTGCTCCACTTAATACCAATATGAAAATAGGTATTACAAAATGGTATAACTATTTTCCAATCTAACTTTTTATATTTCCATATATACTATTTTCATGATTGCTCATTAATTATATTACTCTTTGGGCACATCTCGTTGCTATATTGCTTTCATTGGTACTTTACTTGGCTACAATGTAAATGTTACCGGCAATTACGGTATCTAAAGCATTATCAGTAATGCCTAGGCAAAAGTGGTAAGGTACTGTGATATACATGCCTTCAAAAACTGGTTGTAAAATGGTCATTTTTGATTACACAGGGTTGACGTAACACTTTTCTCATTCCGAGTTAACTGCTTAATCCACCTGGTAGATTTAATATTCACTAGAAATTTGTGTTATAAATAATTTGATCCAAAAAACTGCAATTTGGAGATAAATTGGTACACGCAGACTATAAGGGAATCTTGGCTTGCTTGTAGGAGAGATATCTACATTGCTTCTCTTGTGGAGGAAAATGGAAGATTTTACCCAGGAACACATACAAGACTGTAAGTGACCGCAACGGAACAAAAAAATTTTGCTACTGAGATGCCACGAAAAAAATCCTGGATTTGTCTGCCTTTGGAAAGAGAAAATTGGCAAAATGTCATGGCTTCTCGAAGAAAACCACCGATTATGCTAAGAAGCTGGAGGAGGAGCGTGAAAACAAAATTATCCCAAAACCACAGTTACCAAATAAGTCTTGTGACATATCTCCCTTGGCTTGGGATATCAACGGGCATAGGATAAAGTAGAAATCGCAGCCTACAAATTGGAAAAAAATGCGCCACAGGTTTTGTAGTAATAGTAATACGTGTGTTTATTGTTTGTTGACTTTTAATGTTGAAAAGTAGGTAACTGTGCTACTTATGTATGTATTGCTTCCAATGAATTTGTTTGGCTGATTGCAAATTCTTGAGAACTCGCTAAATTTGACAGTTATATCTACAGCCTTTGAGTAGCTGTCCAGTTTAGACCTATTTACTTATATGTTAGCATTATTATATTATACATTACACAATAATCTATGTAGGGAAATAGTCATTAAACTGCATGATGTAACTATCATCAGCAATCACAGATACAAGGTGTCATAAGCTTTGTTTATTTGTACTGCTACTCCCTGGTTGTATTTTAATTCCCATACGCTAAACATAGATTTAATGAAAAATATAGGTATTCCTGTTAAAAATCCGTTATCTAAAACTTGTGAACTAATCTATCGAGAACCTATTCTGTGTTGAGAAGGAATTTCGCGTCCCCAGAATATGGATACTCTATACTGAGACCACTGTAAACTGAGCTCCCTCAGTAAGGGTAAAATTTTCAAAATCGAACAAAAGTTAAAAGCTGTTGCTAGATTTTTGAAAAAAAAGGTAAGTATTTTACGAGAATGAGATTTTAAGGGAAATCTTGTCCTTGGATAGGGTTTTATAAGCTCGGTTCTCTTTTTTCCTGGACTTCGAGAACCGGTTGGTGTCGGGATAAAAGGACCGTTTTTTAAAAGTTTACGGCACCTCCCCCACCCCTTAGTGACCCTGGGGTCATAGTCATGACTGATGCATATCCGATAAAACATTTGGGGGTCCCCACTAAATATTCCGAGATACAGGCCGGTGTCTTAAACTTTTCAAAAGCGGTCCCGTAATCCCGACACTTTTATTTTTGTCCGAATATTGAAGAATTATAAGTTATTTATTAACTTATAATTCTTCCATACGACTTCTTCAACGACTTTTGGGAGGATTGAGCTTAATAGTGTACATGCGTACTCTGTTCTCAGCTCAGCGAACCGATTTGAACCCCATCCAAAAATCTTACCCAACCGAACCAAACATTTTTCGACAACTTAATCGAACCGGTCGATTATCTAAATATCGACCGAACCAAACTCAAACCGAACCTGGTGCGGTTTGAGTGCGGTTGGGTTCGGTAAAAAATCGAACAACCTCTGCTGGTTCGCCGGACCCCAAGTTACACCTCTGTGGTTCTGTTATGGTTAGAGGAAAACTAAACGGAGTTCTTTTTTTACTTAATACCATATCTGCACATTATGCAATTGTTATGAGCATGGAAAATTATAATTCATTGTAACGAGTAGAATCTTGTCCTTGGCCCTGTCTTCGTAGCGTTAGGCAAAAAAAATTTTGTAGTCTCATCATATGTTTACAACACTTTATTTAATTATTACAATGTTATTAGAAATACAATTGATCACAATTTGTCTATAATTGTGCATTAGGATAACAAAAATCTTTACTCGTCTTTGTAAATTTTCCATTCAGCTCGTAGTTTGGGGCTTCGAGGGCCCCAGTCACTTCTGGGCTTAAAGGAATTCATCAGTTTCTGAAATTATTGAAAGCTTTTTGTATTTTCATGTACTTTGGAATTAAAAATTATCTGTAAAACTGATGAATTGTTGCCAAATATTATCTTTTTGGCATAAACGGTTAAAATAAAAGGGCTCAAAGTGAAAAGTAAGGTATTAACCTCCTTATATGTATCTCCTTTAGTTTTACGAATGGAATGAATGGCGCCTATAGGAACGAGTGCTAAACACACGGCAGCCAGGATCCATCCACTTGCTAGTTTATAAACATAATATTACAACGAAATTAATAACGGCGTATTTTTACTTTCTATAATAGTAATAATTTTAAAAATTACTTATAAATAGCTTACCAAGTGCACTTGAGGGATAATCGACACCATTGTGCTTCAGATTTTCATATTGTACCAAAAAGTATGCTAAAATAACAATGAGGGCAACAGGGCTAATGACACCCCATGTGATCCTCCAGAACCAATTGACTCTCATATTGAGCATAAATTCGACATCTTTGCAGTAACTGGAAAGCCCGTAGACCCACACTATACCAACAACCTCTAATGTGGCTAGCACGTAAATTACGAAGCCTCCACCAAAGCTGCAGACAAAAAATCAGAATGCATCATTATCTATACTGGCATGGACATTTCGAAAAAATATTTTACACGACAGATAAAAAATAAACCATTTGTAGAAAACCAATCTAGTGAATTTCAGTGTTAAATTTCCTCACAGCAGTCAGCAGTACAAACTTATTTTTTGCAAAGTAAAAATTTTCTACTACACTACACGTGACACTGTTTTTCGGTAATTAAGTCTGTTCTACTGTAAAATAAATGTTTAACTTACTGGTCAACCAAAGTCAACATGTGCTGGCCACCCTACATAAAAGAGATTTAACTGAAACTATTATTTAAATTCAACACTAATTTATATATTATTTTACGTTTTAAGCCATACCGGAGTTACGTAGATCAAACCAACTAGGAAACACGACAAACACGTTCCAGCTGTCACATACAATTTTTTCAATTTTGGAAATTGGTCACAAATCGTAGTAATGACAGCCATTTGCAACGAAACTGCGGTCCCTACCCCCAAAGCAAGTACCATTAAGAAGAACAGGACCGAGAACAGCTGTTGAAAATATATAATTTGCAATAATTGATAATATAGTACATAAACATTTTAGCAGTCTCTGTCCATTCTAATTAATTTTACCTGGGGAGCCCAGCCAATTTTTGAGATTGCATCTGCATACCTTCAAAGAAAGTAAAGCTACGGTTTGAATTGTGAAATGTTTCATATTTCAATAACTAATTAATTCTTATTTATTTCAGGAATGTATTGTAAAATCGAAGCCTTACGATACAAACAACAATCCTGGACCACCTTCGGACACCACAGACACATCTGCAAAATAGAACAAAGTTATGTACTTCGATAGGATTAAAGCTACGTAATTTACAGTTATGGCTTCTAAAGTATATAGTATATAGCAGCCATAATAAATAACTACAGTTGATATTGCAGTACCGACGCCCAAATCATGAGCCAAACTTCCAAGAATAGCAAACACGGTGCAAGCTGCAAAAAAAAAATGTTTTACAAGTTATGCCAAACTTGCAAATTCTCCAAACTTGGAAATTGTTAGTGCACAAATATTTATCAATGTAATATGCGTATATTTTGTTGCAATAAGACGATATTATGTGCGTTACCGGCTAGTAAACTGGTAAAAGTGTCCACCAAGCTAACAATAATGGAATCCCTAAGAAAAGTGGAAATTCAAGTGTCTATTTATTTATTTGGGCATTCATTTAGGGTTTTTTAAATTTTGTATCTGCTAACCTGTAAACATTATGTCTGAATGGATTGTAGGACGCAAACATTATAATAGACCCAAATCCTGTTGCCAATGAGAAAAAGCATTGACCAACAGCAGCAAACCATAACTGTAAAACGAACATAATTCTTTCATTATCACATGAACAACCGATCCCAATACAAAACAAAATTTATGTATGTAGTATGTAATCATATTTATTATTTAATTCGTTGACCTTTGGATCATACATCTTCTCCCACTGAGGTTTTAGGAGATATATAATTCCATCTGAAGATCCCTCTTTGGTTAATCCAATTATTAAAAACATCAGCAGAATAACGTATGGATATAACGCTGTAAAATAGGCAACTTTTCCTAGAAATATAAATATATGTTTAGTTTGACAAGGAAATAATAAAAACTTGAAAATTTTGATCACATTCAAGTCAGGACCCGAATATATATTAGTGTATAATATAAGTGATAAGGATAAGGCGGCATACCTGAACTTTTAACACCTCTTATAAGAGTGAAAAATACCATTAGCCAAGAAAATAGGAGACAAAGTGTCAATCGCCACTCGGGATATCCGATCCCATCGCCTATATGAACTTTCGCTTTAAGAACTTCATTGCTAAATTTGTATAAAATATTTGTCAACTAATATCTTATATTATTTACATATTGCAAAAAAGTGTTAACACTATTATTGTAACGTGTTTTCATACTTAAAGTACAGCTGTGGCAAATTTATCAAGGGGGAAGTATCATTTTCTAACTTCGGCAACGTAATATTATAGCAAACATCAGCGCCTGCCCACGACTCCTTGCAATTTGTCCAAGGGAGATCAGCTTGGAATGATGCAAAGAAATAGAATACTGTCAAAGCTATAATTGATGTGTAGTAAGTGACGACGCAATACGAGGCGAGTGTAGATGCAAATCCTACTCCTTTAAAAAATGGAGACAATTTCCAACATTTGACTTGTCCGTATGAAGAAAACTGTCCTAATGTTAACTCCATGTAGTAGATAGGTTTCCCGATGAGGAAGAGAATGATCAGATAAGGAATTATGAAGGCACCACCACCATTTTCGTAAGCTTTAATAACATCAGAGCATCATATTAGTTAAATAATAGCATACCTCACAAATATATGTTCATTTCTGAAATATATATTTCGCGCTAGGTAAACAATACGGAAACATGAATAATGGTTTACCTGTGAAAGGGAATCTGAAAAATAATGACAGAATATTAGGACATAATCAGAAAAGTAATGGCAAAATAACTACATATTACGTAATCATTCCTAACATGGGATATGCAGAAAACAATAATTCATTTTAGCTTACCTCCAAATGTTCCCCAGACCAACACTCATTGATACAATGGATAACAGAAATTCCATAGGGCTATCAAAGGTATCCCTTTGTGGACCTTCATCTAATTCTTCTACATCCTAAAGTAATGTGCAATTAAAAAGTTATTAGCTACACGTTGCAATATAATAACTAAAATAATATTTTGCATTTTTATATTAGTATATATTATGAATATTTAAAAATAATTTTGCAATTCCACAAATATTATATACAATTATAATTAACAACAGGACAAACTTACCTCTTCTTTAGGTGTTTTCTCTGGATAATTTGAAATGTCAGCTTCAAACCCTTTATTTGTGTATCCTTCATCCTAGAATGACAATTAAAATTATAGGAACTGCTTATACGGCCTCTCCACGCATTACCAAAACCATGATTGCTTATATTTAATATTGGAATGCCATTTATCAGCCATAGGCTATATTTTATATTATCAATGTTTATGGTAGCAAAATCACAGGTGTGACTAAAAGCAAGAGACATACTGCGTGCAGCTAAAATTGTGTATTAGATTGCAAACAATACTTTTACAGTGTAATCAGTTAAAATCGATTATATTACTGGTTAGTTTAACTGGTTCTGGCAATGGTGAATTATATAACAGCCCGAGTACCTGTTCCACTCCACTGTTTATTGGGTGTGAAAATTGAAAATGCGTTTTTAATCGATGAGAGGACTACTTACTTTTATTTGAGCTTCAAGGTCGTTTATCCCGTTGCCTGCATCTACATTCCCAAGTCAATTTTAGTCAAGAGCAAATAAAAATTTAAAGAACATTCTAAAATTATATTTTAATATATGGAATAGAAAATGTTTATTATATACTAAAAAGCGAGACTGAGTTAATTAGGGTTATCGAAATGCAGATGTTTAATATTTCTCGATACCCATTTTTTTATTGTCCTAAGAATAATATAAGAATAATGAGCCGTGGACAATTTAGCCCGAACACAAAATTTTTCCCCCCGACCCGGTATAGCAACTTGGACCTTAGATTTTAGATCAATCTTGCTCTATCTAGAGCTAGCATGCTAGCAAGGCAAATGGTACTGGCTTATTCCTTGGCTTTTATGTTTCACGCTTTTATTATTGAGGAGCTTGTCTCATCTATGGGTTTATTCCGTCTGAATGTGTGTCCTTCTGTGCGTCCGTCTGTCCTGTTGCGGTGTAACTCAAAAACGGTTTGTGATATCGACTTCAAATTTTCAGGGTAGCCTATTAAGGTTCAACCGGTGACACCATTGCAAAAATGGGGTTAATCGGCCCTACCCCCTTAGAGTTATGACACCGCCCTCCCCCCCATTTTTTGAAATTGCAACATATAGCAAATGAGGTATCATACGAAAGCTTAACCTCCGGAATACAACTATGTAACAATGAGGTCAATCAATCGACGGGTTACCGACTAAGGTCAATTTGAAACACACTTCCATTAACATGTACATAGTCCTCATAATACATTTTTCCAGCATAACACATTTACTCTACCTGCCTCCATCTCAATAAAAGCCACAAGATCATCAGCCGGGAAAATTAAATTAATGATCATCCAGATTATGATATGTACAACATTTAGATTTCTTTCGTTCATTGAAGGGATTCCACATTTTTTTATTATTCAGCAGCATATAATATCTTTTATATGAATGGTGTGTCTGTCTGTTGTCCGTCTGTCCGTCATTGATTATCAATAATGATCACATAACTATCAATGGTGATCACAATAATTATCAATGATGATCACAATGATTATAATTATCAATGATGACCACAATAATTTTCACAATTGATAAGCTCCTCTTCTACAACGTTTACCACGGTTTATTTACTTTTACACTTAAGTAATGTTACCTGAGTTCCGGAGTTCCGTTGTATTTTCATCGGTTGACCACTTATTGTTGTCATTTTCTGAACTCATTTCGATCTTAATTGTATAAAACGGATATCAATTTGAAAATGAATACCTTCGACGGCTCTGACCACTTAAAGTATTTTAGACTGGACCTGCTCGTACGTAGTGTATTTTATTCAAAAAAGAAGTACTACTTTACTAGGTCGCTGGGAAGGTAATGAGTATGTAATGAAATATAATACTACATCAGGACACAAAAGAGCGACAAAGATTGAGCATGTAATTACATCGCGGTAGATAAAATCATTGATTACAAGAATTAAACGCCATAGGGGATGACATATTTGATTCAAGTGCACTGATTGCATCATTGAACATCATTACAGAAACAATGGTTCACCGTTTTCACTCTAATAGGAGCTTATTCAAATGGGAAGGAGAAATTGAATATTGTTAAAAATAATAAATATTAAAATTAAAATCTTCAAATTCGTTTGTCTACACAAACTTTACCCATTTTGGTTGAGAAAATGGTGAAATCCATTTAGATTTCAAATGTGCTTGTATGAAAATTAAATATACCTGACAAAAAGGAAATAATTAATAATAAAAATTAATAAAACTAAAACAAAACCTGTATCATTAATAAATACTTAATATTTTAATCAGAAGCATAATCAATTAACTCCTCTGCCTACATGTACTACGTTCAAGGTAGTTTCACAGAACGGCGGATTAGACCAGCATTACTACAGATTATTATTATAAATATCGAAATTCTATTGTTTATATTAATCATGTAATCATTATCACGTAGTAAAGGCTTCACGACTTAATTTGATCGGTTTCCCCCGGATTGGCGTATGTGCATCAATCAGTTAACCACTAATTTGATAACGTACATCGTCTACATATATCATCAGAAGCATGTACTCCTTTTCCAGTATGCATTCTTGCGTGGAATATTAAATCTTTCTTTATAATAAGTATACAAAAATAGACATGAAATATATAAAATGGAATTTATAAAAATATCGCCAATTACAATACAATTGGTAAATATTAATGAAGCCGCGTGTGATTCAAAGCTCTACGGAATCATTGTTATATTGCACAGATTAATTATTCATTCAGTTACATTTTTACATTGCCTTGGATCTTCATTTTAGGTTAAAACAGAACAACTGATAAACCAAACCTCTGCACATATTTTCTGTAAGTGGTTTTGAGTGGCTTTACAAACTATCTTCATCGCTTGCTACATCATACGTCATTACTTGACCCTACATCGGATAATTATTTTATTGCATATATTTATTCCATTTCTCTTAGGCAACCACAACCACACGATACTTCAATTATCAATAAATACATATTTGGGTGCTCTTGATGTGATAAAGTGTTGTGTTATTCATATTTTTGTTCTGTAATGTTTTCCTGGAATTCATTGCTATTCTGCATCGAACAGAAATGGCAAAATCAAAACAAATATCATTAGGTTTTTAAAAAATGTTGTAACTATAATTAATAATATGATTTAGTATTTCTATTTATGCAGTCCATAAAAATTAGACCGAGATGGGTAATTCAATTAGTTTAGACAACAGGATATGTAATAATAATGATAACGCAATATACTAATCCCAACTTTTTACTTCGTAAGTGTATCAAAAAACATTTTAGCAAAGATTATAAATTGAATTCTTTATCCACCAAGTGCACATATTTATATATGTGATGCAATCTATTATATATAATAATGATGTGTCACTTTTACAATAAAACTGGTTTACTCGGTCTGAATCATCAAAATTATGATGTATCATTAATTCATTTTCAGTCGCGTGTAACATTGTAAATCATATAAAGCTTACCTTATAGGTATAATATTGTCAATCTGTACTGTACAAATATGCTGCATAGAGATTATACATGCCCACTTAACAAAGGTAATTCTGGTATTTATTAAAGTAATATGACTATACTCGTTAATACATGATAACCTGAGTGATTTACTGACGTAGTGGCAAAAGTATTATATTAGTAGATAGGGAACGGTAACAGTAGTGATAATATGTAAGTGCATTACTATCATTCATGCACACCACCAGGTACAGGTAAGTTTATGAATATGCCGCAGTTATATGCATTTTCCTCACAGATTTAGTGGAATATCGATGTTGATATTTGTAATGCAGAAAGATTTATGTACTTCAAACACGAGAACAGATACTATGCAAAATAAAAGCCACCAGCAACATGATTATTAAATATAAACCATTTCTGAGGAATACAATTGAATTCCCCAAGTTAAATGTAATGCGGACGGCGTACACAATTTATTACTCACTAAAACTACAAGAATCTCTAGACTAATCTCATACGTTTACCCACAACGTTATTAAGTTGGCAGTCGTTGTAAAATAAAAAACTGTAAACATACCAATATAGACAACTAATAGTTTCCTGTGCTCAACGTTAAATAAATAAATAAATAAATACAAATAAAAGATTAATTAATCCACCTTCGCCAATAAAAATACATCAAGAAGTAAAATAAATGTAGCTGCCCTATCGTGTCAGCATCCAATCCATTATTCCACGAAATCATAATCAGTGTTGCTTACTAAATTTAAATCCGTTTATTGTATATTAAACAATTATATACTATAATGAAATCAAATATTATCAATAAATTACGGAGAATTTTTATTTTCCACATACGAGTAGCTAATAGAGTAATATCAATACTTTAATAACCCAATAGCAGATTTGGTATAAAAGGCACGTTTTCCAACATAAAATATTATTCCAACTGCAACACTCAGCTCGTAACAAAATATCAAAAAAATTTAATATAATACACTAGGAATTATACATTCCTCAAGCAAAATTGTGACATAAGCAATTCTTCAAAATTTTAAAATATGAAGACGTCCGTAATTTTACTGGCTTTAGTTGCTATCCTGGTGGTAGAATGTTTGGCTGAAATTGAAAAAGGTAAAATAATCCGCATATTCTTAAATATCTTCATAAAATATTATAGCATTTTAAAGGAGTACTTAATTCTAAAAAGGAATTAAATTGCTCCTTAATGAAATATATATATCTACTCAAAAGTGAATTAGATTTCTTATCGCATTCATTTTTTGTATTCATTGATCGGTGTTGTAATTTTGTATATTTATGAAATAATAGACGCTGAATCCGACTCTGAGGTCGAGCTATCTGTTGCAGAAATGCCTGAAGTCAGTCGTGCTTCCGGACGTGGCTGTCCAATTAATGTCCCAAAATGTTGGGAATACTGTATTAAACAAGGGAGAAAAGGGGGACGATGCACAGGAAAATTTCGAAGAACATGCACATGCAACAATCCAATTGGATAGAACGCATTAAAAACACAAAATTTAAATATGTCAATAATTGATGGTGATTTTCTAAACCTCTAATTAGAGTATACTTATTTTATATGTATAAATTTTATCAGTATAAGTAATCCAAAACAAAGATAACTCGCTATTCTGTCTGTCGTAAAAATTGGAAATATTACAAAAGTACTAGAATAAAAAGCCTTAATAAACATTACAACAACGCACACATAAATATTACCTTTCTCATTTTGCATCAGAAATTGATAATGTGTAAAAATTTACTTGGTACACAGATATTTTTTGAGCGAGGTAAAATAATTCAAACCACCAGTAGTCTACGCTCAACATTTGTGCAAGTGCACAAAGTAGAGTTAATTGTACTTCCTATAAGCCTAATAAACAAGTGTACCCCATGTTTGCTGATAGCTTTTTTTTATACTATATTTATAAGGCCTAAAGGATAATACTATTTACCTTATACAATAATTTTCCAATATCGGCCGTTCTATTAGTATTTAGTACACCATGAATTCTAATACATAAAATAATTTGTACATGTAGGAATTGATGCTACTGTTACCAATCAAAATGTCAGTCCCCAACATTTAGAACATTTGTGACGGATAAGGATATAATAAAATAGAACTGTAAATACATTTCTAATTCCGATCGAAAATTAATTGTCCCTAATGGTAACTACCAACGTAGTTGGTTCCGTATATTTAAATACATACCAGTTCTCCGTAGATAAGTGGCTGCTTCCATTAGTAAAAATAATTCTTCTGCTGTGCAAAAAAAGTGAATAAATTACAATCGGTAATGTACCCGAAGTTCGAAGAATTTATTTAGTTTTTAACAAGACATTTGCTTTAATTCATCCTTATGCTTACAGTTATGTAAATGCCCGACGGTACCATCATAAAGAAAAACACTCGAGAATGTTATTGATACCATTTTATTCAATTCGGCTGCTCTCATTTTGAGAAAACGTGATTTATGTATCAAGTTTCCTGATTAATAAGGTAAGAAACAATTTTAAAGGAAGAGGAGAGTAAAGATGAAATTTACACTAGGCATACATGTAACTGCAGGGCACGGGCACAGTACAACAACATACAGCTGTATGTCCGTCTGTTTACATCAATATTTTTCAAGTGTGTTTCAAATACCCGCTTAGGTTTCGCAACTTTGCTACATCCGTTTTGCAACGATTTATTTAAATAGAAAAAATTCACACAAAAATGTACATTAACCTTAGAGTCCCATGACATTTATACCCTTTTATAAACATTAAATAAGCATATTTGTATGGGGGTTAAGTATGCATTGTGTTGAAGATGAGGTGAATCAGTTTGTATCAGTTTAACCATTTAGAGAGGTGTACATAGCATAAGTGGGAGATTTTCATATTTTTATAACTTTTAAACCCTGTAAACTTCTTGAATTAAGTTAACGGATTTCAATGCAAGGATATATTTTACTTTATCCAGTGCCCCAGTAAGTCGGGGCACTGTGGGATTTGAACAAAATAGGATTTTCACTGAAAAACTGTTTATATCCGTACATATTTGTCATGGTTTAATAATTTTACAACTGCGAATTACTAGTTTTTTGTATAAGCCCTATTTTATAATTTCTAGTGCAACAATATTAGACATATCTGTATTATATAGAATTATAGATGGATTGAGAAACTTTAATAACATAATTGTACAGAAATAGACAACAAAAAATATATTATGTAAAGATTATATGTAGGACGCACTATAGTTTACTTTAGCTGATTGTACATAGATCTAATTACAATGTCTTTAGAAATCCTAATATTCTGAAATTATAAGCTTAAGATGAAATTAGTATTTCTCTCTTAGTTTAATTAACAATAAAAG
The DNA here is from genome assembly GCA_034694165.1 of Tomocerus mixtus. Taxonomy (NCBI): domain Eukaryota; kingdom Metazoa; phylum Arthropoda; class Collembola; order Entomobryomorpha; family Tomoceridae; genus Tomocerus; species Tomocerus mixtus. Next base: position 3,573 of record JAQFYC010004033.1, on the reverse strand, counting down.
TAGGATTACTAAAATACAGAAAAATATTAGCATCTTTCTTTTATGTCGACACTAATTCATCAATTGCAAACAATTATTTAAGATTTCAGCAAAAATAGAGAAAATAGGAAATAATTCTGAAATTATAAAAACACACAATACACTTTTAATCTATAACGTAATTATTGACAATGTAATGTTGAATGAAACAGAAATATAAATATATTTAGTTATAATATATCTATAGAAAAATATTGGTGAATTAAAATTTTTTGAGACGCAATGGTCTCACTTCTTCCGTGGCTTCATAATATTGCGTCCCTCGTAATTCATTGTGGTGTTGAATGGTCACCTAAACATAGCAATACCATTATTTACAAGAATAATCATAACCATAAGTATGTAGTAAATATTTAAGTAATCACTCATGAAATTCATACCTGAGTTGTATACATATTTGAAATATCGCGGACATATGCCTCCAAATTGTGAACCTCACGATTCATTACAACTCCTTTACCATCTTCTCTGACCATTATTGGCTTAGAATAGGGCCGTCTATCGAAAGGGTATCCCATTGGTTTGGAATCGGGGTACCTATTAAAAACATTAAATCAATAATTCTACTTAATCGGGGCAAACTGTATATACTTCTTTAAGCTGTCTTTATTAGTTACTTTTTTCCAGGGAGGCCGCAATGAATATGGGAAGGTGGACATTCGCTGCTATCTTGTTGTTCTGGCTCTGTAGCGTTATTTCTTACGGCATCTTCCAGTCCATTTGTGATCATGACAAATAGGTCAAAGACCATTCCTTTTTCGGTGCCTTTAGGAAGCAAAAGATGTTGTGGGAAGCCGCATTCACAAACGGTTCGTAGTTTCTTTTTAAATTCCATTTCATACTTTAATTCCTTGTTAGATTTGGGCCAATCTGCTGTCAAACTTGAGTCAATGGATCTTCGTACCAAAACATTTTTTCCTGGTTCCACTGTTGAAATATTTAAATCATTAGAAACTTTATACTTAATCGCATTTTATGTAAACAAGGAAAAATGATTTGTATTGAAAATATTAAAATAATTTTCCTAACAAACTGATTGGAAGGAATCCATGGAGAAAAATAAGCTTCTTTGTTCTGCCATTGTGTAGCGAGTCTTCTTTTTAATGGATTTAAATCTTGGCGCCATAAATATTCTTATCGTTCCAAGCGTTGTCTCCTCCATCGTATTTTCCTTTGTAGATGATAAATAAAAAGTTACCATTAAGCCGGATAGTAATTATTATCACTGAAATATTTTTGCAAAATCGAAAATACTTCCAAAATAAAGAATGCATTATAAAAGAGTATGTGAAATTACAATTTCAATCTCATAGTAGAATTTGCTATGATCAAGATGTTTGACGCAAACATTGACTTCAGGGGATTGCGGAGACGTTCCATTCGGATTAAAATCAATGCCACCGGATAATTCCATTCTTCTGATATTCCAAAAGGTGTCTAGTTGATTAGCGGGTACTACTTCACCACTCTCATCTACTTCCTTTGCTACTTGTACACTGTTGACCTTGACCCCCTTGAAGGCTAAAGGATATTTTCCCTAAAAATGTAATACAAGGTTTGGTATTGCAATTAAATAATTTGCTTAGGTACGGCATAAACTATGTTTAAATGAAATTAAATGAACATAAAGAAAAAAATAAGTTTACCCCATGTGGGGTGTAGGGTTTCAGTAGTGTCAATTTGTAAGCTTGAAATACAAGGTCAATATAAGTATGCCAACGATAGAACATCGGGTCCCTCATTGTAGCAGCCAAATCTATTATTACGCCGAAACTTCCCTAAAGCCAGTTTGGTAATCATGATTATAAAGCTTAAGATTCATGAAAATTAGTGGGATACGATACAAATTTGGATTATACACATTTATATTAGTTTCAGCACTACACATTGTTAAAATTTGAATTAGTCATAATATTACCACTGGAGCATCAACCGTTCCCATTAGGACATGTCCTCTGCCATGATAACCTTCCTCTCCATAATGTTCCGGGTTAATAGACTTCACAGAAGCCTCTGCCAAATCTCCCAAGATGTTAATACGGTCCGTGTGATGTATTTCCACAAATCCTTGGCGCTTTTAAAAAGGTGAATTATTAATTTAACTAATTTTTGTAATTATATGTAAAAATATTCCAAATTATCCTGGGTTGTCTAAGTCCCACATAAAATAATATTCCTCCAATATTTTTCTCTAATAAATATCGGAACATTTTTAATAACTACTGGCAAACTTTTAAATTATTATTTTTGTAGAATAATTCTTGTATGGCAATCTTTGATCTTACATGCAGAACTCCTGCTTGGTTAATTGCATCCAGGACACGATCCCTTTCTATCGTCAAATTTTTCAATGACATTTTCCCATTTTCGTCTACACCATCCTATTATATTAATGTACCATTATTTGTATTGTCAATTTTTGAGTTTATCATCATTTAAAATAGCATTAAATAAATATTAAGCAGTACGAATAATTTTGTGAATGGTTTTCTTTCAACAAATGGGCGACCAGAAATTCCATCTTTTAAGTGCGGTTTATATCCTCCTTCAAGAACAGTATCTAATTGCATATTTAATGGTTCAGTAAGCTGTAAACCATTTGCAATACGTTCTGCGTTGTATCTGTTTCAAGAAAATATAAATCTCTATTAATCTCCTGGATGGTTGTATGCATTTTAAAAAAAAACACAGAAAAAAAGTAGGATTTGACGGTACCTGGCTAGTAGTTCATGATGAAAGAAATAAAAAGATTCTCCTCGACGGTCAATTGTATCATTCGAAAGTGTAGGATGACGCAGATGCCAATTCCAGTGGTGGGAATTCAGTTGGATATTTTCCCGAAAATACCACAGACGATTCTCAAATCCATTGTCAGCTCCAATCTTTTCGTCCCATAAGGCACATTCCTGACATGACATGACAACAATTTATTATTTATTCCTTTCTTATAAATTTTTAATATGGCATATTTTAAGCAAAATACTAATATTACCTCTTTAGAAGTCTTCTCTTCTAAAACAGCAGTGGGAAAGAACAAAGTTGGGAATAGCTCAATAGAGCTGGGCTTGTTCACTTGTACTAAATTAGGGGCTCTAAGTAATTGGGCTATCGAAAGGGCTCTGAACCAAGCTCGGGAATTGATACTGCTACTTGTTTTCAGGAAATTGGAAATATTAAACAGATTATCCACAGTCAGGGAACCTGAAACAATAAAATGTAAATACAAAATGTGAACACAACATCATTGCCTTAATAAACAAAAAACGAACTTATAGTTTACTAGTTATACTTACTTCTTTAACTGAACTTACTAGTTTATAGTTTAACGAAGAACAGCTAAAAATGTTATCAATAAAGTAATCGACAAAATTGCAATTTCAATTATTATTTCTAAACATTTACAGTGTGCCTGTTTTTACAGTTTTTATAAGACAGATTTTTATGGCTTATATTTAATGGCACCATATAAAAACTTACTTTGCCATAATTTTTTAAACTTATTTTACCATAACTTTATTCATTTACCAAAACAAT
>JAQFYC010004032.1:0-18534 GCA_034694165.1 Tomocerus mixtus | reverse complement strand
TCATGACACAAAAGTAGGAATCAGGTTAAATGAAGTCCTACTCTGCGTTTTTTCATGGCTATTTATATTATGCATTTGATTAAACGTTTTCATTGTGTTATGAGTATGAAATACATACAAATTAATTTGTTGCTTACTAACCTACCTGAAATTAGGATACTACTAATTGTTAATGCAAAATACAACAATAGAATTTCAGAGAGTTAACGAAAATAATTGTGTCTATTTTATCGGAATCTGCCTACATAGATAAATGAATATATTATACTGTGCAGAATAAGTAGCACATTATATTGTATGTATTAAGCTGCGGTTTTGCTTAGGTAAGATAAAAAGGCTTAGATAGTTGCCGAGCTCAATAAAAGTTCTAGTTCTATTAATGGAATACATGATTCAAAAGCCAAATACGCGGAAAACTTTCAAGGTTATGTACTACATTATATCAGTAGTATGTATTTCTGATAATTACAGAGTAGTATCTATGTGCACTTTTAGAATGGAATAATTAGAATTCAATTATTTGTTTGAGCTATATCGAAAAATTGTCTAACTATCAAGGAAAGTAAACCGCAGATAAAAAATGCACCGTGAAACAATATTAGTTACGTTAATTAACCACAAAAGAAAAAATAATATCTTAAATGAACTAAGTTTATATGCGTAATTCTTCAATGCACCAAAACTCGTGTATTTAAGTACATAATGATAAAAAGTATAGTAAATGCACTAAAGTATCTGTATATATTTTATAGATAGCGAATGGTTGACAGGAAGTGGCCTAGAGCGAAAAAGATATGATAAGATCATAGGAGCACGATTTGCGAAAACTAATTAAAGTAAAACAACGATAAGTGAGTATAAGTCTTGGAGCAATAAGATAAAAACTTTGTAATACTTAATTATAACTACATGTACTTATTTGTACAGAGAAACGAAATATTTGAAATAAAGTTGGGAAAAGTGGACGAATCTTCTAGAGAGAAGAGAAATGCCAGAGATTCCTCGACACGAGTGACTGAGTGAGTGTTGTGATGCGATATGAATGAAATTGGTTTGGTGACTATCTTTAGCTTAGATGGCTTGTATTTGTAACGTAATGTTTTATCTGTAGGGGAAGGGTAAGGGAAAGTTGAGTAAGTAAAGTAAAGTAAAATACATGGGAAGGGAAGACATAACACTAGATTTAGATAGACGTCGAATGTATTTATGTATAAAATGTAGACTGAGGGACGTACGTAACTTAACGTAACGTAACGCAAGGATTTGAGTTGAGATTTGTATTTGGGAAGAGTGAAGTTAAATGTTATGGTATGGATGGGCGTATGTAAGTATGTACGTATGTATGGCTAGAGAATAGATAGATATGTATAGAGAATAGAGGATGAGGGTATCCTTCGGGATGTCGGAGTGCTCAGGGTCGAGTTGCGACCCAATTTAGGTTTCCCTAGCCTTGTCTCCGACTACCAAGGCTAGATCGGCCCGAAAACTCGGCGTCGAAGGTCAGACGACGACCCATCCCAAGGTGTTCTCTCTTGTATCTGTGCCATCGTGTGAGTATGTAGACTACGCTCAACAGATACTCTCGCACATCCCCGTCATTTAACCTTGTTGCACAAACTTGGACTGCTAGACAGTCAGTACCGTACGTACACACACTGTACCTATACACACACACACCCCACACTTACTAGTATTTGTACTACACTTACAATAAGCCTTTTAAATAAAACGCAGCCGTACTCCCCTACTCTGGAGAAATGCAAACGCTCATCTTACTACTAACTTTACTACGTCTACCATTTAGTACCTACTTACCTACTACTGTGAACTGTGACTGTACAGTCCTTACTATTTATTATATACAAAAACTAAACGTTTCTATACACAATGCTTGTATTTATGTACTCATTCTTAATATCATAACTCTTTTGTGTATAGGGATATGAGGAATAACATTATGTTCCCTTACCTCATACAAATCTAATAGACTTAAGTATTACAGATTATGATTTACACTTCTCTATTCACATATTATTTGTGCTCATTTGCGAGGACAAATTAATGAACTCTCTTTCATTCATATTCTATAGCATTTCCTACTAGATTATTCATAATATGCGTATGTAGTGATATGCAGTGTACAGTTTAAAACTACTTACGTACATACATCATTCAAAATGTACAAAAAACTCAGATGACAAAATAATTTAAGGAAATAAATAATATAGAATTTAATTAAATCTCCTTTAAGCTACTTAGTAAGAAAAGTGTTACAATATTTAATTATTCTAAGATCTTTAATGTAGGTTTACCGGATGCATTCAACTTATAGATTTTCTCAAGCCACTAACAAGCCGCAGTACAGCAGAAGTTTTTTGTATATTATTATTGGGACATTCAATCAACAGGTAAGCTGCACATAAGCATAGTATTATTTACGTTTGTATTACACCATATATGCATTTTCTATTGGGAAATCCCTTCGCATTCCTAAACGGCATTTTTAGAGCATGACTTTCCTTAAAATAGATATTACATGTACCTATATTATATAGAATGTAATGGCTGTACTCCGTACTATGCATTGTAGATACAGAATTCCCTAAAGATTTACTTACTAAACTAACCTAAGTTTATAGTTAAGGTTGATTTGAGTCGTCTGCCTTTGCCTTTGCTTCTGCTTCTGCTTCTGCCCTATCCTAATACAATTTAATGGGATGAATGGAATTGAATGCTCCATTTCAAGGCTAGTATTCCTTACTTCCCCCATTTCAGTGACCCATTTCTCGGAGATCGACTCGGCTAAAAAACCAGCTGATGGTTTTGCTTGCATTGCTCAGACTCCACTCCAATCCACTTTGCAATGCATTACATTACATTAGCTAGAGTTAGAGTGGGGAATGCAATGCAATTCAAGTGCACACACATATAGCACACATTATACATTATACTTATACATTTCTACGTAAAAGGGGAATGAGACAGAAACAGAACAGTCAAAGTCTGCTTACGTAAACTTAACCCACTCACTTACATACAATTCTTACGTCTGCTTATACATTACAAGAGTAGCACTATCATATCACTATATACACTGCACTTTGTTCTGTCGTAAGTTGTAAGCATACATTCAAGTACGTAATGTTTCCTGTATTGTAATAGTATATCTGTAGGTTAGTGCATCAAAAGGATAACCTAGAGAATTAGTTCATAAATACGTACGTTTTTGTACTGTGCTTACGTACTTGTACATTTTGGAGACACGCATGCATACAGAAAAGTTGCATGTTGCATGTCGTGGTGGTATTGTATGTGTATATATAAAATGATGATGAGGAGGAGAAGGAGGAGGACAGGAAGAGAAGAGGAGTAGTAGGTAAATGCACTGAGACTAACCTACCTTTCCTGATATGGCCTCATCCAGCCTGGTTTGGCTGGTTTGGCTGGTATTCTTTGGCCCTGGCCCTGGCCTATGTTAATACAACCTCGATGTCTAGGTTAGAGTTTTCGTGTGACATTGCTCCAGCACCAACTCCGCCCATTGCTCTTGATCTTGAGAAAGTTTTAAGGCCAAGGACTTTCCAAGGTAAATCACTCTCCACATTTCAATTGCTATTTTTGTTGAAAAACTAACTCCTATCAGTAGCTTGCTAGCCTTCAAACCAAATCATTCCTTCCTACTCCACTCACAGATACACAACTTGCAAAATGTGCTGCCAAAACCTTTAGACAGACTTTTAATATCATTTTAATCTAGATACATCAGCACTTAAATACACATTCATAAATTTATACCACCTAAGCAATATCTGTATACACATATAATATTTACATACTTATATTTATATTTGAGAAGTGTGGCATTTATCAATAAAAAGATACTATAATATATTTTACTACTAATAATCCTGAGTCATAAGGTAGCATTGTTAATTCATTGGAAATTGGTGAGAATTATATTTGTTGAAATTGTGTGAACGTTAGCAATTTAGGATAACCTTTTCTATTGTGTCGTGTTCATAAAGTAAATGTAGGTAAAGACAAAGAGCATATTATTGATTACTTCATATGTATTAATATTAATATGCTACCTGTCCACACACGTAACAATCGCTATATCTATTTAATATGCTATATTTACTTCTACGAATTTAAGGTCTTACCTAACGAAGCTTCAGTTCAACATATATTTATTTATATATAGTAATAGGCAATTTCCTCGTTTGAGGTAAGTTACATTGCCATATTAATTTGGCGGATTACTTATGAGCTCAGCAAACAACAAGATATCTGCAACTATAATAATATGTAATATAATAATTACACTAGAAATCATTAAATGGTTTGTACAATTAGCAAAAAGTATTGTTTAACACAATTATGCCTAAGAAAGTCACCATTAGGGACAGAGAACAACCAACAGGTTGCTGAAAATCTAATCTTCATACTTGCATTGCATTACCAAATTAATTATTTTAGCATAACAAGTTTTATTTTTTAATTCAATTGTTAATTTAGTAACTTAATCTTTTTCAGGACTGATGTCAAGGTACTTAATACTCCTCGGGTACATAACTATGTAAATGTTTGAATCACTGCACTGGATAAATTAAAAAGCTTGACAAATGATAATCCTGTCAAAGAGACGCTTAAACATTTTTGTCCCACATACCTAACTAAAGTAGGGCAACAACCTTAAAAGTACCTTACGATACGATTTATACAGTAAGAGACGGTATCTTTAGCTTTCCAAGAATGAAGTTGAAAAAGGACGGAAGCTGTATAGGTAGCGGAAAGAGAGTGATGAAAATTCTTTGGTTTCGTCTACAGGGTCTTGTATTATGCATCTAGTAAGTATAGTAGTATGTATAACTAAAGATATCTATTATCGTGTCATAGAGAAATGTAAGTGACAGCATTAGGGAAAGTTTTCCTCCTCGTCTACCTCTTTCTCCTTACAGGAAGTGAGACTCCTTCCTTATTATTCTCCGTCAATCCTGTTCTGTTCCTTCTTTTACTCCTTTCTTATTTCTCAACACACTTCCTTCGTTTGCGTTTCGCTTGGTGTACTGTACTCTACTGTAGTGTATAAATAGGTAGAAGAGTAACTTTTCTTTTCTTATCCCTTCCTTCCATGTACCATACAGGTTCCCTTTTATCCCGTCTCAGCTCAACAGACTAAATAACGTATATCTTATGTGTTTAGCTTTAAAGCTTAAACTTATACCTACTTATATATACAATATACATGCAGAAAGTAGAGTAAAGTATGCAGGATATTCTTTTCTGTCCCCTAGTAGGTAACACACAACAAAAGGCAATAAGAACACCTACCTACTACCTACCTATAGTAGTACATAGAAACTATCGTACAAACCCACATAAACTAATGAGCTCTATGTGAAGCACCAGGAATATGGAATATAAAGGCTAAGCTTATGGTAGTTGAAAAGTTGAAAGTAAAATGGGGGCATTAGGCCCCACATTGTGAGTGGAGTGAGGAATCAAGTCATAAGGCTAAAAGACAATCCAGAATTTAGACTAGACAAGAAATAACAGACCAGTAAGTTCAATCTTAAGTGAGCCTCCGATTTATTCCAAATTCGACCAAACATGTTTTCATATCCTATTATTTTGTCATTAATGAGTCATTCATTAGGAGAAACGAAAATGGTTATAATGAAAAAGTCACTGTTTTGCAGAAAAATTAGAAGTATAGGTATTTACAGTAATTAGAGCAGTAGCTTTAAACGAGGCCAAATTGTGTACATAAATTACTCGATTGTACAAATGACATTTTTTATTTGCCACATCAATTTCTCGACTTTATCTACAATTTTTATTTGAGCATAGTTTTTTATATTAGCGTAAATAATTTCTTTGATGCTCATAACTCACACAAAACGAATAATTTCCTAAAAGCAGAAATTCCGAAGGTCTTGATTTTATTGCGACATAAAAATGCAGACGAAATCGGATGCCCGATCCTAAACTACGTACAAGTGAATATAAGTACCAACGTAACAGTATAATGTTATCTATAGATACACACTGCCTACATAAATGATAAGCCCCAGCCTGAAAGTTTTAAAAACTAGAGCATGAGAACTGAAAATATTCCGCTCGGCGAGACGAAAGAGGTGAAGTGATGTGATGTGAGATGTAATGCCGCCTTGGTTCCTACTTAAAATCCAGTATGTATGTGTGTGTCCCATTTTGCTTAACCTGATTGAGGCAAGTGAAGAAGTATATAGAAAAATATTAAATTTATTCTGCCTGCTCTTTCTTTTTTCCATGTACAGGAATATTTTTCCTAGAACAGAACCAAAGCTGAGGAATCTCTGTGTTTTAGCATTCGGAGGACAAGGATAAGATACCAGAACAAAGCAGTTGCAATTGCAAATGCACTTTATCCTGTTTTACTATTCCGTCACATACTCTGCCTCCAAAAGTTGTTTTGATGCTGTAGCATATCGTCGTTTATGTATAGTCAAAATGATAATCATAAGATTTTCTATTGAAATTGTTAACAGGTTCATGTACTATTTGATGTAACGTATATTGTAGTATACTGCAGGAAATTGTACACGGATGTGTTAACCATTTAGCCTTGTATAAAATATGCTTATTATCGTTTTGACTTCTGTAGAAAATCAAGTTTTTGCAATTTTGAAAATATACAAGACGATATTCTGAAGTTTATTCCTAAAAGGAAGAACTCCCTCCTCAAAGACTAAGAAGACTTTTCTTTGTATGCATTTATTTTCATTCTAGTGTTTGTTGTATGTATGTAGTCGTAGTAGGATAGGAATTGTAACTGTGCTGAAGAAATCTGATGTGATGTGATGTGATACGACGAGATGTGATGTGATGGTGCAATCTTTTATGAGCAAAGGTTTATCTTAAACATTTCAAGTCAAGATTTAATTTGATATTCTAGTTCCAGTATGTTCCAGAGCAGACCAGGCAGGCAGACCAGGCCAGGCACAGTTGGATCAAGCATAAAATTCCAAGTTACCTTCCTTCAAAAGAACTAAATTGCTTTCTCATAGTATTACTTACGCAGTAAGTAAGCAAGTATAAGTAGGTACTATTCATACTTACTTTTACATCCTTGCTTTAGTATACAAATAATAATATCCACACATACATACCATATTATCCCAACCAAACCGGAACATAAGACTCCAACGTAAGAGTAAGCTCTAAGCTAAGTGAGTAAATATACTTCTCCTTCTCCTGCAGAAATATTATGGAGTAGAGAAAATCCTGAGCTTCCTTAGCCTTAGCCTAGAAAAGGGAATGCGATTGAAGGGCTATTAAATGCACAAAGCGTTGTTAGGAGAAAACTACTTAAAATTCCTTCAGACCTTATGCTTACAAGATAAAAGTATTCATTACATTACACTACATTACATTACTTTAGCTAAACTCAAACTCAAACCAAACCAGAAAATTTTCCACGGGGAGCTAACAACTAGCAACTAGCGCAATCTCAACATTATGTATAAATAGCACTACTGTCCTATATAACTTCAGTAATCGTAACGTTATATGTAAATGGATAGTGTGTATGTATGTACCTTAGTAAATAATAATATTATGCTCTACTATTATAGTAGTTATACATTCATTCATTCTCCGACCGACCCAATCTTTATATTCATGGCTGGAATATTAGGGGATCGACCTATTTAAGAAAAGTAAGTGATGTAAATTCTATCGCCAAAAATTCGGTGCCTGAAGGAGCTTAAACTTTGAAATTCTCTGAACTGACATTATGACAACGACAAGGGAAGATATAGAGCTACTACTTCTTATAAAGTCGTACTAATAGAAAAGTGGCAAAAGCAAAATGGACAAAATAACCTACACAAGTATGCACAACTAATAAATTGTATGTGTAAACACCTACTACCTAAATATTTGTATATGTCACAGGAAAACTAGAAAATTCCTGGCAGTCAAGATGTAAAAATCTTAATCTTAATAAATGCGCACAAAATATTTTAGTACAAAAGCAAATAATCACGAATATATACCCGTAGTATCTACCTAGGTATTTCAAATTATTATTATTAGTTCTTAATTATTTTCGAAAAGAATTAAAATTAGTTTAATGAGCAATACGAATAGTTAGTCGAAGAATTCTGCTTGGCAAACTTATCAATGTCTTCAGTAATTCACTAATGATTTTAAATAGAGCGTTTTGAAAATTATATTGTGTATAGTTAGTGTGTATTATCTAATTTGACTACAACATATACAACACTACGTGTATATCACATAAGGAAGATATAAATTATATAGTGAGTTGGTGAAAGGACCTAGTTACATACATTCGGAAAGGAAATAACATAACATAACATATTCCTATGCTTATTGCTTACCTAGAAAACAAACTTATTACTAGTAAATAGAAGTTTCATGCAAATGCATAGGAAAGTCTCGTCTCGAGTTTACTTCCACTTCCTACACTTAAACAGCCCAGACCACACCATTTCGCTAGGAGACTAAACATTTCCATTTAAAATCGGATTTCGTCCATTTTTCACGAAGATAAACGCTTCGCTTCGTATCACTCGGCACAATTCCGCCGGATTTTCACTCACTGAATCTGTGAGTCTGTAGATTTATAAAATTTCACAACCTAAAACCTACTCACTTCACTACTATGTTATATGTTCTGTTCTGTATTCTGTACATACTAAAATTCACGACGACAGAGAGTTCCAAGCTGTTGTGGCCTGGTCTGGCTTGGCTACGTTTACGTTTCGTTTCCCTTGATTTGGTTTACTTGGTTTTCGTGGTGCATTGTTTGCTATGCTAAAGCACGGCATGGCATTGCATTGCACTCAACTGTGGTTTGGTTTGTCTATAGAATAATACTGGTACATATACCAGTCTAAATAAAAGAAAGCTTTTACTTTCCCCTTCCTTTCTCCCTTAAAAGGCAAGAGGAGGGAGAAAGCATTGGAATTCTATGCATTTAGATCTACAATAGTGTCCTGGTCTGTCTTGGACGGCAATGTCCCATTCTACTGTATTACAGAAACTATAGATAGAAGGAAAGGAACTGGATTTCATTTCCTATGGAAAATCCAGGAAGTCCAAGAAGAATCCTTTAGCTTAAGCTTTAACTCTATCGTCTTAGTTTAATAGGAGAAAGTTGTAGTACGTATATATACTGGATATCACATAGCTATGTGCCTCCAATGGCTAACCATTCTTCCAGAACTTGCTGACGAAACCTACTATCCCATATATAGAGAATATTTTTATTTTTGCAAATTACATTACAATACAATCAGATTAAGATTTTGGTAATTTTAAATTTGCTGGAAAGATCATGAATGTGATGCTGACGAAAGTAACAACCTACATTTAACAACAGACATTTCTGTAGACAGAAAAATGGAGAAAGCTGAAAATTGGGTAATTTATTGGCTTTTTTAGGGTACCAAAATATCAGTCCTTCGACGCCTTGAATTCAAACGAAATTTAAAGTCATTTGGCACACCCAATTCTCAAAAGGATCATCAAATGCGTTGATTTTCAGCAGCTCTCGAAGCATACTAGCCACAGGGTGCAAATGGTTACGAGCTACCCTGTATATATAACTCTATATTGCGTTAGTCTTATAAATGACTATAGAATTCAAGTCTTTGGTAGTATTGAGTCAAAACCATCCTTCTGCTTTACTTTCACTTCAGCTCTCAACTGAAGTGAAATGTAAAGGGATAGGAAGCAAAGTAAAGCAAAACGTCTATAAGGTAGTTGGTAGTGAAAGTGAGTGAAGAGAGTGAACTACCTTCTTAGTTAGCCTAAGAGACCTTTTCCCAGTATAATGCTGTCGTTTTGTGCAAGAAAGCATGTTCCACAGCCAAGCCAGTGATAGGGATAGTGAAGAGCAAGTCGACCCGAAGAACCCATAAAAGTCTAACTTAACTAGCTTGCTCGGTTTGGTTAAGTAAGTTTAGTTAGGTTTGCTTTTAGTGACTGACTACTGCATAGTAAGTGCCTATAGGTACATAGTAGATTCAGAGAATAGAATATAAATAGAAAGGGAGAGGAAGGACTAACAACAAAATGCTAGCTGCTCTTTCTATCACCAACCAACTAAACAAAGGCTGATTTGACGACGTGGGGATACTAACCAGACATATCCATCAGATAAAGAAGATCCAAACTCAAACCTAACCAACTCATGCCATGCCAAACAAACGAATCAACCCAGTCAGTCTCTTATTGTTAGCTAACTCACTCACTCACTCTCTTACTAACTCACCAAGTCGAGGAGTCTAGAGTGTATATGTCCTGGGAAGAAAGTCCACTATGCTGAAACACCTTTGTTAAAATATCAAAGTATACTATATGACCAAATTAAATCAAACAATAATCTTATCACAAAATAGGTATCTAAATCTTCTACAATGTCTTCGATTGCAAGAAAATCATTTTTATATTGAGTCAGAAACAGTATTATATAACAATTATATTTACTGATACGTATTACAATAAAGAAAATTGCTATTAGTATGATCATTCCTCCAGTTTTTCCGTGTAAATGCTTGTTGCAGGGGGATAGGTCGTTTCGGCGTTTTGATTTTAATCACAATGATTATTAAATAAATATTTGCACATTATACATACATCAAAGCTGTTTTTATAACATTTCGTTTCTGTATTGAAATTATTGCTTCATAATGTGTTTATCGTTCCCATTATAGTATTTTGTATCTAAGTATAGTTAAATAGAAATTGATATAGAAATTGTTCAAGTAAAGATGTTGGTGTAGGAATAACTGCCACAATTTCTAAAATCCGTGTTCTGGAGAATCGGTTACCTACGTTGTATATAAATGTATCAATATATATGGAAATGTAATTTTTGGGCTATGAAACGTTCAAGCCAAACAATACGCATTTTCATCATTGTCCTAAAAGGCAAAATCGAAACCAAATGCTGAGGAGATCTTTATTTTTTCACCAGCTGAAGTATCCAAAGGAAAATTAATTCAATCCGTTGTCATTTTAGGCTTGAGATTTTTCTAGGAATGTTTGTAGTTCATGTTCCTTGGAACATTAGTCCCATTGCATTTTAGGTCATCCTACCCATGACATTTATCTGTATAGCATACCTAGACATTTCTTCAATGCATGAGCAGAGGCAGGCAGATTTAAGTACGTTCTTGAAACCAAGAGATAAAACATGCCATCAGTACCTCATGCCACATTATATACGCCCAAGCTATCTATCTACCTACTTAAATAGGCACCTAAACGCAGATACATACATAAATAATTCTTATATCTCACTAAACTCCGATTCAACTGCGAAGCAGAAATATTTTATACCTTTATAGTATATAAATAGCTATTTAGTATTTGCTGTACGTGCCAGTTTCAATGTTCAAAATCCATACCTCTAATTCTACCTCTATCTAACTATCCATGGATGGAAAACGTACGTTTATATCTATAGTAAAGGAATTCTAAGGAATGACTGACTATGAAGAAATCCTTATACACATAGTTTAGATTTAGACATATTTTATATAACGCCCTACTATTTATCTGTAGATAGTCTTTAGCAGTAGCAATGGAAAATCCTACTGTTCTACTTATATCTGTATATTAGTGAAAACATTTTTTACTTACCATTTGGTGCTCTTGAGCAATTCTCTCCTTTCTCCTCTGAAGCTCTTCATATTTCAGCTGAAAGTAAAAATGTAAAGAGTATTATGTACAGAAAGAACAGAGAAAAGAGAAAATGCAACCTAAATTAACTTTCACTATACTACAGTATAAATGGAAGAGAAACTATTTATAAAAAGTCATTAAAGTTTCTAGCGTGTCATAGTCACTCCATGTCAAAGGTTTTGTTTTGCGAACTCTTTTAGTAATTCTAAATGTTTTTTGAAAGGCTGACCTAGAATGGAGCTGGAATTCTTCTAATTGTGTTATTAAATGCATTGCACCATTAAATAGAATAATAAGTACGAGAAAGTATACTTTCTTTTTTCCTTTCTCCAGGTGTTCAGGTGGGCAAATCCTGTTTACTTTTATTCTTAGAAAAAATAAACGTCAAAACAGGGTTTGCGTTTTTTCTTAGGTATTTATCTTAAGTTAAGGTTTCCTTTAGTAAGAATAACGAAGGTTTGGTCTCCAGTTGACTTTGACTTGGTCTTTGTCTCACAGCTCTCCATTTAGCTTTCTATTATCCTTTCTTTTTGTATATCTGTGTGTATAGGTGTATATTATATACATAAGTATAATAATAAGTTGTGTCGTGATTTGAGTCAGCACATTTACTAGGTATCTCCATTTCACTCCAGTAGAGAAAGTGAAGACGAAAGAAATGAAAGGAAGTCAACTCTATTATTTCTTTGGTGTTTTATGGCCCAGAAATAAAATGCACACATATGTAGAAGGCGTAGGAGTACTTAAATTACTAAGCTGATGTGATGCGTTGGCTTCTATTCTATTTGTATGTACTGTAGTATATTTACTTGAAAGTACTATGTAGAGTACAGTCTAGAGCTGGTATCTGACTTTTATATATTATGAGATATCTTAAGTAGAAAAGTATATGTCTGTACATATAAGCAGGATAATAATATGAAGACTTCTGCCTTGATCTAACTTTCTCACATCACCGCGTCCAACAAAATAGAACTACTTACTGACTATAGCTTCATATATTATGTAGAATGATAATGATGAGGTTTTGCCACTGCTTGGGGCTGACAAGCGAATATAATGCTTGCTACTACATGTTTCCCCTTATAAACACTGTCTATGTAAAGGACAGATATATTTATGTAAAAGGTAAATAAGGAACAGAACATTGAATAAAAAATGCTTCCAGAGGCTTCCTTATAGCTGAAATGTTAAAAATACTTTAGGGCTCCTTTGTGGTGTCCACTGTCCAATTGCTGTTGTATACTGATCCTTTCATCATTATCGTTAGGTACCGAATATCTTCAAATTGCAATGCTTTTTGTTAGTGCAAATTATAATTATGATGAGACTGAGTAACTTGTTGCCAAAATGATTAGCTAATATTATTGTAGAAATATTTATGAATGAAATTTTTTTCTGCACATGGTATATTTGAGTAAATATGATTATATTTATATTAGCAGGCAATATAATTGAAATTAGGATAACCCACGGGATTGGGGATACGTAGTACAAAAAGTAAAAGTCTCAGGAAAAAGTTTATTCTAAATTAATTAGGCAACTGTACCAGAAATAGGTTAAAATGTTCAAGGTGTGTTAAGGGATATAAAAGCGTACTAAAGTAGTACACTCATTCATACTTCTACTTATAAATGGTAAGTCATTTCATTGGAGTACTGAGCCTGTAGTAAAAGATAGTAATTTTCCTCTGAGTAAAAGTAAAGTATAAAAAACAGGGAAAATTGGGAAAGTTTGAAGCGTCGGTAATAAAACTACGAGACAAACAATTTTGTTACGCAGAACTATGAGTTAACGCTTTATTGTATGAACTAGAATTGCTCGCCCTAAGAACATCTTAGAAGTTCTCGCTCTAAATTCTTCAGCGATAGAGATCGTCGTATCGTCAGTATGATTATGATCTTTCTCACTCAGCAATATTAACAACACGTAATCTTATGCTAACAAAAAGATTAATCGCCAATAACGCACCAGCACCACAGTTCAGCTCAGTTTTCTCAGTCAGTTTTTATTAGGTACTTTAAACTAAACACAATATAAACGGGCAAGTTGAACTAATAATCGTTAGCAGAAACTTACTCTGTTGATTGTCTCAATTATTCTCTCGTTCGACGGAAGTGACGACAGG
Organism: Tomocerus mixtus; assembly: GCA_034694165.1. Taxonomy (NCBI): domain Eukaryota; kingdom Metazoa; phylum Arthropoda; class Collembola; order Entomobryomorpha; family Tomoceridae; genus Tomocerus; species Tomocerus mixtus. Next base: position 4,703 of record JAQFYC010004032.1, on the reverse strand, counting down.
CTACTTCGTCCATGCTGCGGGTGAGACGAATGGCTGGGAGTCTGAAATTAAATATAAACAGAAAATTCATTTAGAAATACTTATTACATAAATCACTTTCTCTAATTCGGGGATAGATCTGTATTTGTGTATTTGCATAAGGATTCTAGGTTTATTTTATAGAAATCTGCTCTCTTAAAATACTATATAGACATTGTGCCCAGTTTCCGAATACCAAGTTTCCCAATGACATATAGGACTATGAAAAATCAGAAGTTTGCTAATTCGTTGTGAATTCTTAATAGAAGAATGAATGTACTCATTTCCCATTCATCTCTCACAGCGTGAGTATAATTAACTCGTATGAATACTCATAGTTTAGTTAATCAAAACGCTTTGCACATATTCATAGAAGGTTCTACTTCTACTTCTAACAAGAGCAAGCGTTTGTTCTTTTCGCCAACACTTGTGAAACTGTATTCATGCCTAATAATTCTTTATGCTGATAAAGAAAAGAAAGAGTCACACAGTGAATTGTAAGGGTCTTGACTTGCGTTCAGCCTAATTAGTTACTCAGTTCAGCTTTGCACACTTGAGCCGAAGTCGACCCGAGTCGGAGTCAAGTCAAGTCAAGTCAGAGTGAGGGCAAAGCGATAATGACTCATTTATATCTATCTGTCAACAGCCAGCCGCCAGTATAAATAGCAGACCTTCCATAGAAGCGACGAAGGCTTAACCAATCATTTCTTATGGCTTTCCTTCCCACATTATGATATACTAAGCAGAGTAGGTACTAAATATTAACTAGTTTATAATTTTATAATGTACTGCATACTATACTCTGTTCAATAAGCATTCATGAATACTGACTTGACTTACTAAATATATACTGTTATTTTTGTTCTCAAATCTAAAGGAAAGTTTTCCGCTTGATGACTTGACATTCAAAATCTAGATGAGTTTGCAAAATGTTAATTCATGATCAAGATCCAAATGAGATGTGAAAGAAATTGAGGTTGTAAGTAAAATTGCTCATACATATTTAGTTTCTTATTAATGAATATGTATGTACTATTCCAGAAATTCTTATAATATGCAGACTTTTTAATTAACTATTAAAATTTTTCGTTCTATAGACGGCATATATCTTTAAGTTGGTAATACATATACAAATATAAAGGCTATACTTGGGAAATTAATTAAACTTTAGCATAACTATAATTCTGAAATCTGAAATGAAAGAGCGAGAGAAGATTATCATGTAAAAGTTACATAACCCTTTGAATATAATGATATTCACGATTAACTGCTAAATCGTGAACAAAATGTAATTATGATTTTATTCAAAAATGTGGGATTAGAAGTTTTATTAGGGAGAATCCCGGAATTAAGGGTTTAGTTAATGTAGACGGGTGCAGTAATATTTGTGAAGCTAGTATTATTTCTCAGGGAGTTTAGTTTGCTTGCTTGGTTATTATTATTACATACCTTAGGTGGATTTTCATTAGAATTTGGCACACGTTGCAAGCGACTAAGACCCGGCGTTGAGGATGACGTTGACGACGACGACGCGGACATGAATAAGGACGGATTCTTGTGCATGATATTCGCCTGTCTCTGTTGATGTTCCAATTCAGACACGGTCGCTATCGTTGTAGAGGCAGCCGCCGAGTCCACCGGAGTGAAATAATGCTTTCGATGATTCCCTGAATTTTGATGACTACTCCCATTGCCAGCACTTCCATTGGAATGATGAAGACGCAACGTGCGAAAAAACCGTGCTAGTCCTAATCTCCGACTTAGTTTCGAAAGGTTGGCCAAAGTTCGACAACCGGAACTTCCCTTCCCTCCTGCAAATAGTAAAGAAAAATATTAACGTTAAGCCCCGTACATAAAAACCGGAGAGAGTTGGAGTAGAACTGAACTGACGATGAGCGAAGGAAGTCAAAGGATGCCAAATACACTGGCCTGCCCTATGAATCTGCCTTAGGCACAGAGAGACATCAATCCTTTGATCCTATACGTTTCTACTGCCATGCACAGTAAAAGTAACACTTAAAAATTAGTTATCAAAAATATAGAGAATACCTAACACAACTTTTTATTTAGAATACAAAAATCGCTGTTACTTCTGAATTCTCACTAATTAAAAGGTTTTGTTAGGCATTTTTGATTAGGAGGACATCTCTTTTTAAAAATTTTAAAGAGGAAAATACATGAATCTCGTATCTAATTATCATAATATTGAAAAAAAGCCTACAATAGGTAGCCAAAGTCTAAGTTTGATTAATTTCCCATATAAAGGTAGCGTCTCCTTATCTGGAATGTCCCCCTAAGACTAGGACAAATACCCTACTATCTGATCATTCCAGCTCGAGTGATGTGTTGAAGAAAATAAATCCTTCATGTCAAAACGAAAAATGTATTTGCTACAGGGTTACTAAAGTTAAACTCTAAAGATCTAGTCAATTTTTTCCTTTACAGCCTGAAAATCCTGGACAATTCATTTTTGAGTAGAGATTGAGGTGGGAATTTAGAAAAGAACTTGTCCAATTCAAGAACTATATCAAGACAAATCCCAGAGCGAATATCAAATCTTTTCAAATAATAAAAAGAATAATCCGAGCCCTTTGTTACTTTGTAATTGGAAACCACGAGGACTAAAGCACAGAGTTTACTTTACGCTACACTTCCTTTCTCTATCTTATTTTCCTTTCTCCTATATGTACATGCTACTTTTTCTTATACTTTTTACTAACGGGTTATCTTAGTAAAGTAAGGAATGAATAAAAAAGATTCTTTATCTTTCTCTTCTTTATTTTTCTAGGTATGTAGGTATTATATGTATTTTACATTTTCTATTCCCATCTCAATCTTGGAAACTTCAAATTCAACATGCACAGAACAGATACGCTACAATATTTCTCTTCCTTCCTAAGGCATATAATAAGACAGACAGAACAGATCTATGTAACTATGTCTTATTGTATACGAATATCAGACACTCATACGCTTATTGCCTCACGTAACGCTTACGGACACTACTCCAATCCAGCATCCACTATCCCACTCCACCACATCAAGTCAAGTCAAGTTTCCTTCCCCTTCCATTTTGGTTTCCGCATCCTATACTGCCATATCTCACTAATAATAAAAACCCTTGAATACAAAATACATACTAACGATGAAAAATGGGCGAAATATTTTTCATTCTTCTCCAGTATATACTACATATAGTTATTTATCCTAATACTACTTAAAGTTAAAGATATACTAAAGCACTTTACCTACTTCTACTTCACTTTCCTCCTTACTCTTACATAATAGTTAGCTTCTATTCTAAATCCAAGCTTTTTGTCTTTGTCTTCATATTTCTTTTATACATTCGAGAACGAGAAGGGAAGCCACTAGTTCTAGTTATTATTTATCTATAGCTAAAAGAGAAAACTCTAAATCTTTTCAGCTGACTCGACTGTACTGTACTGTACTGTTCTGTACTGGGATTCTCTTCCAGTATTATTCTCCATCCTTTCTTTTACTACACTTTACACTATACTGCTAAGTAGAACTATTCTCATTCTCATCACTCTACTTAGGTACTTTTACTTACTTTAGTCTGAGAGAAATGAGAATTGAGACTAAAGTAGCCAAACCAAACCTGGATACAAAGTCTCTTATAATCTTCACCTTACGCTCGGTAGAAAGAAGGGAAAGTTAAAAGTAAACTTTTTAAGTGAACCAACTGAACCCGGTAAGACTAGGCAGTGGAAGTCAATTCAACGCACTACAGACCAATCTATGCGAACCAAATACTCAAAAAGAACCTGTATTAGTGTTTGAGCTTTAAAGTAGTCAACTAAAGTTAAGTAAGCACCACGAGCTTACAAAGAAATTCCGTTTTGTCTATACAAAATGTTACACAACACAAACATATAATACATAAGCCTAGGCTGGGCTGGTTCTGGTTTTCCTAAAGAAGAAAGTGAGAGAAAGCTAGGGAAAGCTTTGCTCAAAATAGATACCCAGTCTCTCAAGACAAGTCAAATCTACACAGTTAGTTTTCTAATCGTTCGCTATAACTCTAACTATAGCTAACTAAAACGGGCATTACATATGTCCATGTCAAATTAGACATCCCGTCAAAGAGTGTACGCATTCAATTTTACAATCATCATTTTTTTAAAGGTAGTAATAATTAAATAAAGCGTTTTTATCTATTATTGTGTATTAATTGAAATTGAACGCTTTAAGTATAGAATGTTGGACCAAAATGTCTTATTTGCCGCCGACATATACATAGTCATCGGAAACTATACCTATAACTTAGAAAGGAATGTATTATAATGCTATACAGTTCACTACAGTACAATAAGCAATTCAATGCAAACTACTACGGTGTGTAATGTGGAAGGCAGGCAGCTTCGAGAGCTTCGAGAGTAAAAGTAAACTCATAAACTAATCCCTTGATGATACACACAATACGAAGACAATAGTCCCGAAGAAGTGTATTAAATTGGGGAGCAGCTAAGAAAATTAATTGGATATTCAAAGCAAATAATACAAAACTATATTCTATTCAATCCCGTTAATGTGATTTGTAGTCTAAGCTACTTAATGTTTTCTTTATATACAAAAGCTCCCTATAGGGAGCGATTGAATCTGTCCCATATTTTCAGGGAAGGACTACAGCATCTATTTAGCATGCCCCACAAAATTAGGGACAC
>JAQFYC010004031.1:0-18539 GCA_034694165.1 Tomocerus mixtus | reverse complement strand
TGAATTCAGTTGAGTTGAGTTTGAGTTGAGAAGCATGCATTTGCTATTAGTATTGCTTGTATATAATATTATTATATGTAGTTGTTGTGTTATGTTAGAGTCTCAGGATGAGAATGAATGTTGGCCTATGTGTATTTGTATGTAGTATGTAGTAAAAGCTAGGGTTAGTTGAGCATTACTTTTGCTAAAGCTAGGTTGTTTGTAAGTATTGTAAGTTCTCCGTTCTTTAAACGGTCCAAGCCAGGCCAAGCAAGCAAAGCAAAAGCAAGCTAAGCTATCGTTTGCTGTTATTCTATGTTCTGGTATCTATCAGAAGAGAGTAGTGGTCTGGCCTGGTAGGGTGTTTATATCTGTAAGTATCTACTAGCTCTTTAGCTATGCTAGCTTGCTTGCTTGGATTTCGACGTTAGACAATACTGACAGAGCATAGTTCAGTTCTGCTACTTCTGCTGGTCTTATAAAGTTATGTGAATTTATTTTGTGCTGTATTAGTACTAGCAACTAGTACAATATATGTATGTGGATTGTATGTGGAGTGGAGGAAGGAAAGGAAACGTATGAAAAGAATTGAGCTGAGTGAGTGAAACACTATGCCTTTGCTTTGGTAGATGCACGATGCATGTAGGTATATAATAATGTGTTTTATACGACTGCATTGCATTGCAGCTTCCTGTAGAAGCTCTGTGACTGTTTAACTTGACGATACGAAACGATGTGATGCGATAGAATGGTTCTTATATTTATATGTGAGGAATGAGGATAGAGTTTTAGACATAAACGGACAAGCTTTAGTAGTAGAGAGACGATAGAATTCGTCAGGTAACCTTACCCTTAGACAAAACTGTTGGTTACTTGCAATGCAATGCAACCCATCTATTGATTTTTCTGTTGGTTGCTCGCGCTCGTCAGTTTATGCCTAGTGACAGGGACAGGGCAACACTCCGGTTCAGTTCAGTTCACCGGACAGATATATAGATTTTTTAAGAAAGAGTCCAGAATTTTTATGTATGTGTAATGTGCATGTATAAAATATAATAAGATTTTAGGTATGCCTTTAGCCTTATTTGGTGTTTGCTGGAAAGGCAAGGCAAGGCAAAGAAAGAAGTAATAAATATTATGGATTGGATGATAATGCATTTTATGTAGTGGAATGAATGAATGAAATTGTTAAGGTACTTTCTATAAGGGCTGGGGTGGATGTAAAGGGTAATCTAAAGGTTAACAAACTGTGGTAAACGTTTTAGATAAGGTGCTTGTAATTTATCAAACTTTCAAATTAATTGCATTGTTGTATCGTCGTGATTATCATGGTGGTGGTGGTGGTCGAATTTTTATGAGATCTCATGGTGCCCCGCGTCTGGGGTGCATTGAGAATCATAGCTGTAATCCTGGTGTTAACAGCTTTCGAACAATACCCCATTTGCCATAAATATGCTGCAATTTCAAAAATTGGGGGGTGGGAAAAAAATTTCGAGGGGGTGGGGCCGATTGGCCAATTTTTAATGGTGTCACCGGAAGAATCTCAATAGGCTACCCTAAAAATTTGAAGTCGATATCTCAAACCGTTTTCGAGTAATCGTGTCCCAAGACAGACACATCATTCACATAAAGGATACAAGCTCCTTAATAATGACATGCCGGGTATTTATTTGGTTTGTATTGGATGTGACATGATATTAAAGTTTTTTTGTTATTTTGTTTTGATTTCAGGTCACGCAGGCAAAGTGACCCGCCACAAATATTGGCCAACAAGAGACTGACGAATGGGTTCACTAAGGAGCACATGACGACTCGATCCCAAGCCAAAAGCCAGATTAAAACTTACAAGAGCAAATCTAAGACTTGTGTTACAAGAAACAGGAACACAATTAATCATCTGAATAGTAGCAGCAATAGTAGTAGCAGTCCAGAAAGTAGTCCGACTAGGCCAAATCCATATGCTTTTCATTATAAGACACCGGCTTCCAAAGTTAAAGCAACCCCATTTATTTCCAGTGCCCCCTTGAAGAGGCGAAGGGAGCCGAACAATAATCACGAGATATCCGAAGACAAGTTTAAATATAAGAAAATTAAGAAATCCCTTAATTCTGACGAAACCAAAAATGGGAATAGCAATGGTAGGGTCAGACTCATTAATAGACATTCGATATCCCTTAGAAGACAGAAGTTGGGACGGAAAGTCTACAAACATTCGGCGAGATTGGCCGACCAGCAACACCAACTGAATTGTTCCATCGGCATTAACAACAACAGCCTTCACCAAAATCATGAACTTAAATCAGAGAGAACGAGGGGACGCCCTAGGAAGGGGGATGGTGCTGTTGCTAGTTCGTCGGCGACGACCTTTGTCAGGGACAAGGCCAAAACCGAAGCGGAGAGGAGAGCGGAAAAAGCAACCAAAAGGCGATCCGCCCTTTGGGTGCTCAATTGCGAGGCAGAGTCTTTCCTGTTTGGTGAAACTGCGGCTGAGAAGCACGAAGTTGAGTTACCGCCGTTATCACCACCTCCAAAGAAGAGGTAATAAATTATTATCACTTGTAAATTCGTTTTGCTTTAAATATTTTTTAATTAAAAGTTCATTATTTGTAAATAGCTTATATTTTAAATATACTAAACTAATGTATTTTTCATTTGTATGCATTTTAGGCGAATGAGAACGAATGAACTAGGTTCATTGCTGAAAGAAACGCCTATACTAGGATCGAAGCTACGGAAACCTTCTTCCGAAAGTGGAGATTCTGCTCCTGGTACTTCCTGGAAATATGTACGAAAAGATCAGTTCAACAGAATTGTTGAAACTGAAAGTGAGGATGACGAGAGGGCGTATAAGGAGCTTAATTTACATTCGCCCTCCCTGCATCCCGAAATTGACTGCTACTCGCAATCCGTCCGAATTCAATCTATTCTACGTTCTCTCAATATGAAATTTTCATTTGAGGTAAGCAGCTTTTATGTTCTAATTTATTTTGTGGATAAATCATTGTGTAATATTTTTAGACATATTATTATAATTAGATTTTACTACCTTACCTATAGTGCGACATTCGTATAAAATGTATAAAATGAATTGGAAATTAGTTAACGCTAACTTATATATTTAATTCACAGAGTGCACCATCCAATGAGGTGTGGTACCGAACATTCTCTCGCCAAGAGCAGTCTCCCACAACATTCACGTCTCCATGTGTAAGCCCAATCACCCTACCATATGAGACAAAATCACTATATCGTCGATCTCCAGCGAAGTTCTCCCGACTTCCGCGAAAATCTCCGCGTTGTCACGCGTCCACCTTAGCAATTCTTTCATCTTTGAAGCCTCGAACGCGTAACTCGATTAGTGCGGCCTCCCCGCCAGCCTCCGTGTCAGCTTTAAGTTTGCCCTCCTCGTCGTCGACATGCCCAGCGCCGCTAGCGTCTCCTCCTTTGTCGTCACCCGGCGTCAAAGCTGCTCCCATCCACTCGCACTCCACCCGCTCATCATCTTCCTCCTCGGCGAGACGGAGAAAACTGTCAGCGTCATCGCCCCATAATCTACCACCGTTATCTGTGCTCACACGCTCAACGAGCTCTGGAGATTCAGCTGGAACCTCCGGTCCTCTTATCTCACCTCCCGGCTGCAGTCAAAATTCAGCAAGGAATTTCGAAATGACTGCTACCCAGTACCTATGGGATTCTATTCAATTTCTGTCTGATCCATATGTTGTTCAAGTTCTTGCAGAGGTTCCTTCCCCTAAAAAGGTACTTCCTAAGGGAGCAAATTCTAGTTCGCTTACTAATAATTCCAATGTGTGTTGCCCCATGAAGAATATGTCGCACAGATTCGATGGGCTGGAGAGGAGGGCGTCTCTACGTAGTGAAAGTAGTGTTGGTGGTGGTGGTGCTGGAGGAATCAAGTTAGTTCCTTCTCCCAAAGTTTCACCTCGAATTCACATAAATTGTACAAATATTAATAACAACTCCACCACCACAACTAATAGCAACAATATCGTCGTTCTGAATCAAAATTTTCATTCACTCAAATCTGAAAACCGGTCTCCAACATTAAACAATGCCAATTCTCACCAACATTCGCATTCTGTGGCCTCTGCTACTAGCAATAACAATAGCAGAAAGTCCCCCAAAAAATCCCCTGTAGTTTTAGTTTCTGACATTTTAAAACCTAAGAGCAAAAAGGTGATTTACGAGGAAGATACGCTATTTCTCGGGGATGGGTTACCACCGCTGCCCTCGTGGCCTGTTTAAGGAAAGCCAAACTTAGATACAGATAAATACATAACTACACAAAGTAAATACTATAATAGATACCTAGACATCTTATTATTATAATTAGGTTTTACTACCTTACCTATAGTGCGACATTCGTACTATAAACATTTTTTACCTAAACTATGTATTTAAGATATCAAAACAATATTTAAATATTTAATATATCATTACATTGCTACTTGTATTTGTATCCGCAGTTTTAATCTAATATTTCATGAATTTTCCTTTTTGTTACGCAATAGCAAAGTAATATATTTAGCTTCACTTTGGCATGAGATAGTTATTTAAGCTCCGATTATACAGATCAATAATTAGAATTCCTTTTTTGACGAAACAATTAATAAAGGCTTTGTTCTTTCTGTATTTTAATGTAAATCAAGTATTGAATCGAACTTTTACTATCTGCGCAAGCAAAGCCAATGAAATAAGATAATAGGAAAAGCGGGGTTAGTGGACAAGGTGGCAATGTTACTGATTATATATTGATAATAAGTGATGGGTACAGTACAGTGTTGGAAGAACATCTTAATTGTTAAGTGTTCTGTTCTTGAGAGTACAATTATGTTACGTGAGTGGATATACATTTCAATTTATACTGATAGAAAATATGGTTGGTTAGCTAGGTTATACATGTTATGTGTTTTCGATGTTATTCTGATGGCTTGTTGAGTAAGTTAATAATGTTTGTTGGTTAGTTGGTCGGTTGGTTTGTTGCTCGTAGGTAAATAAGTTAAATGTCATGTCGCGTCGTGTCATGTCAGTTAATTAGTTGGTTGTTGGTGGTCGGATGTCAGATTTCATTATAGTGACGAGAAGGTAAAGGATTTTGTTAGTTCTATTATATACATTGAATTTTGAATAAGTTTTGGTATGGTATTGGCGTACTTCTTTTATTAGTTGTATTCATATTGTATTTGTAATAGCAAGTGAATTACTGATATGACTTAAGAGATAGAAAAATATGTGACTTCTTATGTTGGTCTTTTTAATTTTAGTTAACGAAATTCCTTAAACGAACGGTGATTGATTGTATCTGTAATCTGTAATTGTATAAGCTTTGAAAATATAAGCATGATGTTTTTGTATTGGAAAAAGGATAACAATAAGTTATTATAAAATATTAATTACTTATGTACTATTTACTACTTACTTACTACATAAGTACTACTTAAAGTACCCCTAAAATAATATTTGACCTGTAAGGACTGTATAAATTTTGAATTGAAAGAAAAGAAAGGGTCACATCGTGGCGGTCTGTCTGGTTTTTGGTCGGTCGTCCGTTCGTTGTTTCTACGATTTTTGATGGGTATTTACTATTTACATATAACTATATTACATTATCATTACATAAAAATACGTAAGTAGAGGAATGTTGTGCTAGAAACAAACATTGCAATACTGCAAACGAAAATCGTAACTTAAAAAAGCAAAGCAAAGGAATCATGAGAAAAAATAAAGTATTCAAATTTTTGTATCACTGCCATTTGTAAATAAACTGACAAGTTGTTCGTATTTAAAATTAATATACTCCTTGTGTACAACTTTTTTACTTCATCTCACTTACAATTAGTACTTTTGCATACGCATATATTTATCCGGTTGATCTAATTAATTGCATTTGTATATAAATACTGCGGCTGTTACAAAAAGATTTTAATGGTGTATTGGCTTATTTTATATGAAATACAGATGCTAATTATGTTGAAATTATATAGAACATGGTATACATATATTGTTTTGGGATTAATATTTATCATATTTTTATTTATATATTGAATATGCAAAGTAGATCATTTGCAGATGCATCCAAAACTACATCTACTATATAATATTATCTTGCTATCTCTCAATTTGCATTAGAAACAAAAGAACCTGTTTTTTTCCTAGCTTACGTATTTGCATATGCACCTTAATTACAGTCTTTAACTCTTTACTCTGCGGTAATGCAGAAAATGCATTGCGCTAGGTCAAGAATTCTTATGCTTTCCTTTCTGCATAGCTTTTCCCACTCATATATATCATGAATGAAATTATCAGAGTAATTTAGCACATAGTGTATGTAAGTGATGCATAAAGATATTTACTTACTACGTATGCCAAATGAATAAGATTTTACGCAAAGAAATCACACACATATAAAACTATTTAATCTCCAAGCATCAGAATCCTATATGATTATCAATAATATCAATTATCACAAAGCAGCAACTAAAATACACGTTCATATCATCGGATATTTCTACTTAACATTACATTTTGGTTTTTGGTTTGATTTGTAACTTTCTTAAATGATGACGGTTACTTATATAATATAAGAAGGATCAACTATCAACACAACACTGGGTTGGGCAATGGTCATTTCATCTTTAGTACAGTTTACAGTACAGTACAGTACAATAGTACATAGGTAACACAACGTCTATGTATTGTAAGTATATTAGAAAACATTTTAAAGTTTAAACATTGAAATCAGCTAAACAAGAAGAAATCGTTATTGTTTCATCATTTGACTTTGACATGAGCTTTATGTTTTCATGTGCTTGCTTAGTATGTATACGAATTCTCATCTCACTACTCACTACACGATACTCGTACATAATATTTTAATATTTACGAACATTGTCTCTGTAATGTATAAGTATATAGCAATTACAATAATAATTAATATATTTTTAAGTATAATATGATTACAATTATATTATCTGTATTTATTATATTAATTATGCGAATGTAATGTAAACTAACTAAATGATCACGTAACCTAAAGATATACGTAAATACAATTATAATATTAGAAAAAACACAATAAAGCGATTGAATTCGTAGGATCTACTAATATATCATCATATTGTTACCTATGTATTTAAAGTAGAGAGGAATTAAGAGAAGTGTACCGTAACTAAATGTTAAGTACATAGCGACCGCGGGGAAAACTGGGTAAATAACACATAAGTACAATAATACTAATAATAAGTTATTCTCACTGGATTGATTTTGGTTTACAGTTTTATAATAATGTATTTAAATTGACTTTGACTCTTTGAGAAGCACAAAATTTCCTTTTTACTTTTCCTTCCCATGGCCATCACTTCCATACTTAAAAGTTCCAGTCCTCTTTATGTAATTTTATACAATTCATATTAAGTTTTTACCTATTTATTTACGTATGATAAACTTTACTAATCTGTTTATGTAAATAGGTATGTATATGTATCAATGTATTTAGTATCTATCTATGTATTACTTGTTATTATTATCCTTTGAGTTTCCATAATCAATCTCTAATAATATGAAGTACAATAGGTAGGTATTTAGGAACCTAACTCGTTTGTTTAGGTATTTATTAGTATGCAGTGTATTGTAATTGTGTGTAGGCTTCCTTGAATTGAAGGAAACAGGGTAAGTAAGTAGTAAGTTACAAGTTAGTATCTTTGGCTTTGGCACGTCGTGTCCTTATGTTTTCGGTTTAAATCCAATCCAATGCACTCTCTCCCCCTTCCCTATCTATTATTTATGTATTTAACGTAAGTATATATGTATCTCAATGTTTTCAAAGTATGAATTCAATCTCAATTCAATCTCCTTTGCTTTCCTGCAACTATTATGCTATAGCCTTTCTTCACAATCACAATAGATACGCTGATACTTTATTATAGTAATGTAGTTAAACTCAGATTCGCTCTACATACATAATGTTACAGGGATATGAGAACTCACAAGCATTGTGCAAATCCCTATAGTTTTCACTTTCAAATATTTTGCATTTGAAACTCTTGAGCCAATAAAATAGTCATATTGTAAATTTTGATACACACAAAAGTATTTTTTCCGATTATTTATATCAAATTCTCTGATTAACTATTATAATGAGCTGAGTTTCAAACACAAAGCCGCTTTGTTCAGGTAAAATGTACAATGCCTGGGTAAACCATATTTCTATAACACATACTTACATAACAGCATATTATATCATCAAATGTGAAATCCATATGAATGCATGTACGTTTGTATGGGTATAAGTGGAGGAGCTGTAGTAATCAATAGAGAAGAAATCAGCGGAGAAAAGGATAGGGATTGTATACGGGAGGAGATTGTATTTAGAGTATAATAAAGTTATCGTCGAGTCAGCACAACCAAATAGCTTGACGAAAAGGAGAAGGAGCGAAGGATCGAGGGAGACAGATGCTGAATATCATCATCATTTTATATCATATCATCGTAGTTAATAATAATAACATTTTCAAATCCTCTAGTATTACTATATCCATTACATAAACTGGAGTATGTAATGTTATGTAACGTCAGAAGGGTTACATACGTTTACCGTTTACGTTATATAAGGTATATGTATGTATTATGTAATGTATGAATGTAATAATAGTAATATTAATAATAATATCAGTATTATTATATGTACTTGTATTATATTGTAATGGTTTGTATGCACGAAAGTTATCTATTCACGAATTTAGGATTAGGAGCTAACGAGGTATTTATTTATACCTACACATAATTTTATGCGACATTATTTTTCAAGAGTCCTAGTCCTAGCACATTTAGGATTAGGTTTATTGTTCTACATATCCAAAGGTAAATATGTAGTAAGGTATAGTAATGTATTTAAAGTTAAATTCACGAATGACTGTTTTTTACTTTGACTTTTTGAAGCACCTATTTCAACATTGTATTTATGTATCATATTTAGTAGGTGTGTACGAGGGTTGTATCAATGAGTATATCAATACAATATCAATATCAAGTTATTTTCCCAATTCGATTAAATATCATGTCATATCAACTATCAACATGGGTTTCTTTGCGAAAGAAGCTAGAATATAGGTTTATGTATCTGAAAAGTGGTACATAACCATATTATTAGAGTGAACAGGGTAACCATGTATACATTTTTCTTTCGTGAACTCGAACTCGTGAAAGATATGACATCATTTATGTGTAGACGTCTTGAATTGTATTGTATTTTTTATAGTATCATAAGTAGATCATATCAGTTGCCTATATATTTTAGCTAAGATACATTGTAGTAATACATATAATATTATATTTGAAAAGGATAGTTATACAATAGCTAGGTCATAGGTATCCCCTTTATCAAACATTCATTGAGTAAGGTTCCTTGAGACTTGGCTCTTCATCAGTAGCCCCCTCAGGAACACCCCGCTCCAAACAGTCGGCAATGTTCATAGGAATCCCTTGACCACTTCCTATAGTCGTTGTAACAGATCGCGGAGGAACAGGCGGCGGAGGATTGTAATACCTTATTGGTGGGCCGTAGTATCTAATTGGGGGAGGTTGCTGAGTAGGGGAAGGGGTCTCGGGTACTTTGGTTCTAGGATAGGGTTGAACTATTTTATTCGGATGAGCCTCAACTGACAAAGCTCCGTAGTGGAGAAATAAAGGGCGGCCAATAACATTGGGCACTCGGCGAACTGTTCCGTAAATTGGCTGCTGCCCCATTTGCTGCTGTTGTTGTTGAAGTTGTTGTTGAGCTTGTGAAGGGAGTGTGCCGTAAATATTATGATGGGGGCCACCAACACCCGAGGGGGGCATGATCTGACCCATTTGATTGTTTGGAAGTTGTTGCTGCTGCTGTTGTTGTTGTTGTTGTTGTTGCTGATGTTGCTGCTGTTGTTGTATTTGCTGTTGTTGTAGTTGCTGTGAATTGTTTTGCATGTTGTTGGCGGCGGCGAGTGCAGCACCGGCAGCTCCCACTAAAGAGTTTTGATGAGTTAATTGCGCAACATTTGGATTATTTACACTCATAGTGCTACCACTAAGATTATTCGGAGCCATTGATAGGGAAGAAGGGGGAGCAGGAGAAGTTGAGCCCATGGCAATACTATGAGAATGACTATGAGTGTGACCGTGAGGATGAGGAAGCGTGGAGACACTCCAGGAGTGCGGTCGATTAAAGTTTACAAAGTTAGCTTGTTCGAATGATTGTCGTATCATCTCGAAGTGAGCCCGGGATTCGTCGGATTGTCTTCCAGGAGCGTTTTGAAACTCGTAATTGAGTATTCTAGCCCCGTCTACTTGATTGAGACTATTCTGCTGAAGATGGTCGTAAGCAATTCGGGTATTTTCATATTGGGACTCCATGGGAATCGGTGTTTCACATTGTTTGCGCATTGCTGTGAATTGGGCAAATATTTGATTGGTCGAAGAAAATTTGGGTTTGATTCCTTTGACAGATGGTCGTCTACTAAAACCGTAATCGTCCGCTCCTTCTTCTCCGTAGCGTTTGCGAAGTCTTTCGATACGACCACCATCCTCAGTTATAAAAGTTTCTAGCTCATTTTCAGTTCCTTTGAGACCTTCGTCGATGTCTTCAAGAGTATAACTAATTTGTTTTATCTTGGCTTCATTTGTCGAAGGTGGTGTCCGTAATGAAGCCTGTACAAACTCTTCACTAGTTGACGTCCCCGCGTCAGATTTCTTATTTGTAGTCGTTGGACCATTTTTCTCACGGGAGGGCCATGTGGCAAACCCTGATTGATTAGAGTCACTGTCCTCATCATCGAGAGAAGTTAGCCATCGCAATTTCTCGACGAGAGAAGAACACTCGGGTTTATTTCGCTTCGTTCGGTGTCTCAGCGTTGAGTCAACTGCTAATCGAATCTGCTCCGAAGTTCTTAATGGGGCTGTCCCTGTGCTCACTTTAGATGGTATTGAGGACAACTGCTGTTGCTGATATTGCTGCTGTTGTAGTTGAGGCTCTTCGATTATTTGAACTTGATTTTGGTGATTTGATGGACTTGAAGCATTTTGATTAGGTCTGGAATAAAAACAAAATATTCAATTTCAGATATGCTGATTGCTTGCAAAAATCGATTTGTATATTAAAGAGTTTTTATGTAGAATTTGGATCATCTTAATCTTACCCAACATCATCTCGCTCTCGTTCTCTATCTCGGTCCCTATCTCGCTCAGTACATTTGACAACATCAGGTTCCTCCGGAGGTGACATGACCTTTTTCCCATCTGCACTATTTGATCGCCACAATCGACCTCCCTTCAAAATTCCTCCAAGTCTGTAACGAACAATAAAAAATGCTGTCAAAACATCCGGGAAAGTTTTCTCTCGGGAAAAACTCTGTTTGCACTAATAATGCATTTAGGAAGTCCCCGCAAAACTAATTTAAAAATAGTTTAGAGCTCTTTTGATCGAGTCTCTTCCCTGCCGTCTGTTTCGGGAAGATTTATCACTGGCAAAATTTAAGATTTCTTGGTTTGCTTTTAGTTGGGATTGGGAAGCTGGGTGCTGGAGCTAAAGCCCCAAACATTTTGCCACACTAGCCATTGCAAAACCCAAGCCAAGCAACCAATGCCACAAATACTCCGGTTAAATCGTGAGATACAGCATAGAAAATCTTTTTAGCATGTTAATCCTGTGAGAAAAAAAGTCTGTCTGAAAGCTAACAGACAACAATCTGCAATCAGAATATAAAACGTTAGCCTAACTCCCTTCATTCCCTTCCTTTTCAAAACAAGCCTTGGAGAAATGCACAAAGTAACTTTCCCTTGGCCTGACATAAACTTTCTCTAGTGAGCGTTTCATCTACCACTTAAATCCTATTGCTGTCTGAAGGATGAACTCTTTAAGCGTAAATGGTAAAGAAAGATTGACCCAAATCTCTCATCTTAAAAATCTCAAATACCTTGATCCCTTATTCTTTTTTGTATCATCTTCTTCATCTTCACCAGTTTCCACTCCGTTCACAACCGTTGGATTCTCCTTCAGAAATACTTTCCGTCGAGCAGCGGGAGGCGACGGAGGGCTCACACGGGTTACATCTATATAATCAGAAAATATTACCAAATAAAATTTACACCGCATCACCCAACATCATCTTATCTTCACACTCTCCTTCTCCTTTACAGTAACATACATAAAATATAACACATATTGACACACATACTTCATTCATTCCCTTGTTTTATTCCTCCTTTCCTATAAATAATACTGAAATATTTTCTCTGCAGAATGCAATTGCCCTTTTCCTTTAGTTTAGATTTTAGATACACTATATAGAGCATGGATATATTCTATATATTCTATTTAGCATGAAATATCATGCAAGAAAGTTCTGCGTTCCCACATTCGTCAATATTACACTTAATTTACTGATATTTCTCGAAGATTTATATATACTCTGGAAAATACCCAGAGAAAACGAGTTTTACACTTAAATGGTGACAGGCAATGGAATCTCTGGGAAATAGTAAAGCTCTGTGTATCTTGTGGGATGGCATTTCATTGGAAAAGGACAGGAGAAAGGAGACTGACTCTGGAAGAGCAGACCACAAGGGATAACTGGAAGGTACTTGAGTGCTGAATACTTCCTACACACTCCACTATTCAGTAAAACTATTCTAGCGTTTATTATGTATAGTCTATAATGATATAATATAAGTAGTACATATATAATAATAATATATAGCCAACTGAGATAGTTTACTAGGAGAAAATAAACTTGTTTTAGTATACTAAGCTGTTAGTATTACATATGTTTCTTATTATCCAGGATCACGTATATAGGAACCATTAAATATAGAGTGGCTAAGGTCTTTTGAGTTGAATTAGAGTGGGAAGCTCTTGACTAAATCCCATGTGGAGCCCCTCGAAATGAAAAAGTGTCCCATTTACGAGACAATTTCCTTTATAGAGGACAGGACAGGAGAACACTCAACTGTCTCAGCTCATTCTCCATTTGGCAATATCTCACTTTCTATTTAGTGTGATTTTATTCCATGTTCTTGCTTCTGTTATATTATATTTTATTTTCCAAGTCTAACTCAGAATTGACTTGACTTCCTTTCTGCAATAGCATTAAGTATTAAGTATCTATGGACATTAAGTACCTCTGTATATATTGTACTAAGTAGTAGTAATGTTGTAGGAGGAGAATGAAATGAAGAGATGACTCACCTGGGTCAGGATCTTGGGGAAAGAAGCGATCCTTATAACCCTCCGGAGGGCTGAGCGTAGGTGGGTCTTCAAACTCGATCGGCGGGGGCTCGTAATGAAAAATGTCATCTCGTCTGGAATGTGAGTGGGAATGCTGATGTTGATTTGAGTGGTGGTGGTGGTGTTGTTGTTGCTGTTGCTGCTGAAATTGCGCCTGCTGCTGCTCGATAAGGTACTGCTGCTCTTCCTGTCTCAGTCGGGCGTAGTCATCTTCATGAATCCAACAGGAACATTCCGCCTCGTAAAAGAGATTCAGTGACTCATTAAATGTGACGTTCCGTCCTCGTTGTTTTTTCGGTTGTCCTGGCTTTTTCAGTAGTGAGCGGAGCCGGGGATCTCCCGAGAGTCTTTGGTGCATTTCTATACAAAATACAAAAAAATACTTTCAATACAATATAATCCATATCAATAGTCATGTATGTATGTACTCAGAATCCAGATAAGCAAATAGATAGATAGATTCACATTTATTTACGATCTACTACTCCCAGAAACAAATCAGAAAGGATTTAATTGTATTTCTGTTCAGCATCTCCTAAATTATTGTGACTTTCTCCGACTGCTTTCACTTTCCGCATTACCTATCTACAATATCCATTCTTTTCATTTTCATTCGCCAATGCCAACTCATCTGAATAATTACCTACTACCCATTCTTTCCAAATGATTCTAGGAATACGAATAATTCCCTCCTATCTTTCCTAATGTGATGTTTACAATTCCGCAGTTCCTCTTGTCATTCCTGCCTGCTTTTAATTAGCAAGCTTTTCAGGTTAGACTAATGTTCTTTCTACTAAATTGAAACATTTACACAACGCGACAAAATTGTAAATGCTAAAACTCACGAGCACGAAGGAAGATCAAGTTCCTCGCTCGTAAAAGTGGCATTTGCATTTCAAATACTTATTTCATACACAAATCGTGGAGAAAGGCTCTTTAAATCTACGAACATCATATTTATTGTAATACCTACTTTTATTTATCGCTCTATTTAAATGACTTATAGAAGGAAGGGTACTACTGTGTTATTTGGAGAAAATCCACCAGTCTTGGTAGCCAACCCAGCCATTGCTAAAATCCTGCTTGTAGTAAATAGCCCTTGAGTAGTATTTTTTATTCTATTGTGTGGATTCTGTGTGTGTTGTGGAGTAATGGGAAAAGTAAGAGCAACGGGAGGGATTTAATAAAATGTGAATTATGTTAGCTGTCAGTAGCCTTTCTACAAATACAATATTTCGTGATCAGGATCAAAAATAATGCAGGAGAATGTGAATGGAGCCATTGCAATGTTATGTTCATAAAGCAGTGCTTCGAGGAAATAAACCCATTTCAACTACTCTCCTCTACTTCTGTAGTGTACTAGGGGCAAAGCTACATCTAAACAATAAGGTCAAGTCAGCGTCAGTAGCAGAACAGAATCCTAGCATAGAAAATAGAAAGAAGCATAGGATAATAATGCATACATCCATTCTACAATCCGAGAGTACAATGAAATAGCAGAATAAACCATAAAATAAAATAAACTGAGACTGAGGAGAAGAGAAATAGAAGTTTTAGTGAAGTCAACAGAACACAGAAACTGTGTCATGCAATGCCAGAGGAAAAATATTCGCAACAGAATAGCAGAATAGAATAGAACTGGAACTACTAACACAAACTGAACGGAGAAAAGTTTCTACTTTCTATTTCTACAGTATTAGTTAGTCTGCTCCTGTTCTGAGCAGTGAAAACTGAAAAGCCATATTATTTAGGAGAGGCAGCAGTTGAGTAGTGAGTGCAAATTGAAGGCTTCATGATTACATAGGTAATAGTAGACAATTTATATCCTCCATATTAGGTAGATAGAATAAAAGCATATGCACTATAAATATCCTGGCCTGGTTTGGCCTGGCCTAACTAGCCTGAACTGAACTGAACTAGTCAAAGCCAAAGCCAAGCAAACTAAAGTAACTAAACTAATACACGGAACATAAACCTTTTCCAGCAGAATCTATTAGCAATAAAATACAAGTTTGAAAGATCATATTAAATTTGCATTTCATTAGGGAAATGTCTTCTTCAAACAGCCAGAGACAGCTAGGCCAAAACTATGAACGTATGAACTACTTCTGCACTAATGTTAAGTATAGCGTTCAAACTTGGAGAAAGTCAAGGAAAATAATTTGGAATTTAGGACACAGCCATTAGGCAATTAAATTTTAACTCCGCCAAATTGCCTTGTACTGTGTACTGCAGTTTATCATGATCAGCAAGGCAAGCAGCCCTTTTGAAAGTGACAATTTATACATATACAAGCATTAACTACACTATCTGCATATATTCAGCTATTTATATACCCTGGACTTTCACTTTTCAAATGAAGAATTTATTCCATACACATAAAGTACATTATGGAACAACCTATAAGACCATAATAGTACAAATGTACACACATACCATATAAATACATCATTTATGCTGCACATGCACAATCACCTTATTCACTTTGCATATAAATAGCTCAGCTAATTAATACTGCTACTGCTTATAATATATTATGTACGTACGTAGCACTTGCTTAATAGAAAACAAATTTTCATTCAGTTTCCCAATGTGCTCTGGTTTTGGTTAGCCTCACAAACTAAACTCACACACACAACTCAATTTCATAAGCTAAACTTTTCACATAAATACGTTTTACCTACTTACAACTTACTTTAGAGACACTAACATGCATAAACACTACTACAGAAGCGTAATGTAATGTACCTTTCCAATTTAAGAAGTGCCTATGTCTCTTTAATTCACAAAATTCTATTAACCACTTCATTCCCCAATATATAGAATCGCATAACGGTGTTTCCTACAACAATATACTTTCTGCCTATGCTACTATATTTCAATAACGGGTGAAAGTTAAACCCAAAAGGGAATATTTACTTACTACCTAAGTAAGCCAAAGTGTAGCACAAAGGAAAACTTAGGAATAAAAGTAAAGCTAGAACAATAAACATTAACAGAATATGTATGTATACGAAAACACAAACATAATGTTGAACAGAACAATGCAATTGTTTCTACAAATTGTAGTGTGCTAGGTAGAGGTACCATTTCCATTTACCTAGTGCTAAGGAAAATATATGAACAAACTATATTTATGCTAGATTAGGTAGGTAGGGTCTGTAGTTACGAAAAGTTAAGTTTGCGTATTCTTCACTTCCACTGTAGGTACTGGTACTGCTGAAGAGTCCTTATTATAGTGTATATGAGATAATTGCATGCCAATAAAGTTGGTATACTTATTTCTCTTAGCTGTGACAAGTTCTAATATAACTTGTGGAAGTATTGAGAGTATTAGAAGCGTAGAACTTGGCTTTGGCTAAGGGAAGATCCGATATTAAACGAGGTACCTAGTCACGGTAGGTACTTGTACCTTGTTTATATACCCTAGGAAGTTGTACATTAGATAACTGCTCTATATTTCGGATGCTTTGCATTTTAGGTATCCGCTTGCTCCACTTTTATACAGGTATATAGGTCGCAGGCACACAGTATTCCTAGGCAAAGGCAAAAATCCCTTTTAAATTATTACAATTAAAATGAACGCTAATCAGGGCAATACGACATGGGAATCCGTAAAGATGGTGAACACACTATTTCCAGGTAATATAAAATAATAAATAACTGTCCAAACATTTTACTTCAAAAAATTACATCGGAATGTAATGAAAATGCAGGACATTTTCGAAAAATTGTCTCCATTGTGAATTACTAGCTTTTTAACAAGAATTGAAATGCTGTATGCCTGCGACATATGTGTACACACTGAATGTAGTGCAGCGGTAGAAATATACTTTCTATGCCTCCGTAGATTAGAGTTCCTAATTTAGACATGATGGTTAACGACCTGCAGACTAAAATACAATAATCATAACAAGTTTCTTCCGCACAGGGAGTAAGTACAAAGTAAAGGGATGCAACCCACAGCCAAGTACATAAAGGAAAATGCCTTCAGCTGTAGGAAAAGCTAAAGACTATGTAAAGAAGAAAGAGCATGGACTATCCTGTACTAAGGGCCATAGGTACTAGATATTTATTTATGCATATAGGTACACATTTTATGTGTAGGTATGTATATTTAGGAGTCAGGGAAGAGAAAGTAATAGTTAATAGATAGAAGAATAGAGCTAATAAATATTGACGTAGCAATTACTTCCTGCATCTTTCTCTACCTACATAATTAATTAATTAGGTTATAGTCCTAGTTTACAAGACAGTTGAAAAGTCCTAGTCATTCTTTTTCTTTGCCTGGCTTGGCTTTGGCTTGGCCTGGAGTTAAAAATGGAATAAACGCTTCCTGGCTTGAGATGTCCTGTCCTGACAATTTATTCTAACAACTAAATTCAATTGCCTTAGAGTCTGGAGAAAGTATACGGGCGTTTATTACACTAAGGCTTTCTTTATGGAGTGTTGTTATGTTAGTGCTAACTAAAATATCTACACATGCATATACATACATATTTAAGCTTAGGCAATGCCAAGACTAGAACTACAAACAGTTCCTTAGTTTTTCTTTGACTTTTCCCGTCGGCTGACTACTAAACTTTCACTCTTCACTTTCTCCTCTGAAACTAATGATAATGATAGGAAAAAGTAATTTTTAACAGAGTTTCACTCAGAGTGTCTACTCGTAGCTACTTACTTACTTTACTAACAAACTAAGTAGAACTAGACACACTCCCGGGCTGGTAATTTCTGTCGCACATTTTTTTTAAGTTTTGTTAAGCGCTTATTTAACAAAACAAACTGAAATATGCTTATGGTATGTACATTCATTCATGTATTTTACTGTTATACTTTTACCAAAATGACAAACATAAATTGCTTAGATTTGACTCTTTTTTTAATTTTTTTTTTAAATTTTATGCTTACAAAAGAAGCATTATGATATACTATAACAGTAATATGTAGTTTGATAACAAAATGTTACTTTTGGAAAGGTTACGCAAAAAAAGGAAAAAAATATGAGCGTATAAGATCCCCAGGTACCTACATAAATTACCAGCCCGCACACTCCTTTCCAGTATACTCTCAAGTCTCAACATCCAACAACCATCTACGTGTTCTATCTACTTGGATATCTTGCACTTGCACTACAACTTAAACATAAAAACAGGAAAAGAAACTCCACATCAGTTTACTCAGTTCAATATTCAAGTCAAACCAAGTTTAACCAAGTTAAATCAACACACCGTATCCCTAGACATTCTTTACTTGAGTTGTGTAACGTTGATGAACTTCCCTTTCC
>JAQFYC010004030.1:0-18551 GCA_034694165.1 Tomocerus mixtus | reverse complement strand
TTGCGTGTTGCCCTACGAACCTATGAAGCCGTGACATGCATAATACATTTAAATAATATATTTTACGTTACGTAGTCTTTTCCTTGGCTTCCTATTACTTAAACTCAAATTAGAATTACGTTAAATTTTGCATTCAGAGTACGCCCTGCTTTGTACTGCCTATTTTTCTATACGAACATATACAGTATAAGTAAGGATAATATATCGCGCAGTCTGGTTTGCTAAAGAGAGAGAGAGATAGTTGAAATCTTTAGAAGTAAAGATAAAGATACAGAGAGACTCAGAGAGACTCGGAGAGAGAGATCAGATGTAGCAAAGCAAACCAACCAACTGACAAAAAGAGATGAAGCTTAAACCTCTGTCATTTGCATTGCATTCCACACTCAATATAACCTCACAGGAAACGAGAACAGTCAGGACACAATCACACGACATTCTCTTTCCAAATCCAACACATTATTTGCTTACTTACCAACTGTATAATATGCATCTACAGATATACTTACTAACTAAATATAAGTACATGCAAAATATTATACGTATGTAAACACTAAATAATTTTATATTCTATGGCTATGAAGAGAAACAGATTATCCAATCCGTTCATTTGCAATTTTTAAATCTTTTATTTACATAGCGCAGAGCGTATGAGCAAATACTGATATACTGATATACTAAGCAAGGCATTCGCTTCAGTTGCAAATAGTGATACTGGTATGGTATGATGCTATTACAATTTACAATAATTGGCAATGGAAGTAATAAGACTTGTATGAATTCTATCCATTTAGATTATTTAAAATACAAAATAACAGATCCAATCGTAATAATACCAACAAGCATTGTGTACTAAGTTTGCAAAAGGGCAAATGTAATTGTAGTGCAAATAAATGTGTTGCGCAATTTATTGAATGAACAACAGTGAATAAATATCGACGAGAACAATCGACTATGTTATGTATTATGCCAAATTTGTTTTCCTTTAAATCCAACTCTAACATTAGTATATCCTCAAATTAAAATGCATTTAGTTGTGTAGTGCGTTCTTAAGCCAAGTGTGCCACTTCCCTGATTAGCTGCGAACTTAACTAATTGTAATTCAATACTCAAAAATATTTAAGCCATCTGAATTCTGCAACACACTTTATTTACAGACGTAATGCTCTAGTCTGCTAATACATGTATTTATGTATTTTGCAATATTTACTATGTATACATATATATTCATACAGCAAACAAAGAACGAAAACGAAGAAATATTTGCAAGGTTCACAAACGATAAGATTATATAGTGCCTTATGTAATATATTCATTAGATACAACAGTATGTATTAATTTATTCCAGGCAGCAGGACTTGTAGTCTAGTACAGTATATATGTATCAATACCAGCTAATAAATAACAATATATCAGAATACCAGCACCAGCGTGCTACTAATAAGTATACGTAATTGGGTATGCAAGTTCTCTATAATATAATTCTCTAATAAAATATTCAAGAATGTAACGGGCAGATATGTAATTATAAGCTATAAGCATAAATTTAGTATGACATATCTGCGTATGTAACAATCTGCACGATGCGATTGATGTTCGTACAATAATGGTTATTACCAGAAGATTTTCCATTCCATCACAATGCACATTACAATGCAATGCAAGTCAGTTCACTAGCATATGATACTTACACTTTCGAATCATTATGGCTTTACAAAATACTTATGTAGAATGTAGATAGTTACAGACTTACAGAGTCATTAGAATTCTTCGTCTTGATAGCTACAAAGCAAAGGATTAACAAGAAAAATCTATTCAGCTGTAAGTTTAAGCTTCTGCATGTATCTATCAGTGCTAAATACATATTTGTATTCCCTTATGGTATATAATGTTATTGTTCGTCTTCTGGCAATAAAATATTTTTCTATGAGCATTGTTATTCAATTCAGTCTATATATCATATCTATAGATGAGTCAATACTAAATATCCCGTCAATTCTCTATCTAACACTTTTTACAACATAAAATTACACTCGGCAAAATGTACTTATTACGTAATAATAATAGAAGTACTTACGTTGACCCTAACGAATATTTTTATTTTATGCCTAGTGTATTAGCTATAAAAGCCTATGCCAATAGGTCGCATTTCCATACAATAAACCAAAGACACATTAACTTTTGTATTACTAAAATACTGAAATGAACCAAGTGGACATTTAACATCATCTGGTTCTGTTCATCCTACTATTACTGAAGGAACACGGATATGAACCAAGTATTTACCAGAATCTGTAAACCCAAGAATCCAGATTTAGCAGTTTAGCACACAATAAATATAAATCCCTTCTTGATGTATAAACAAACAGAGAATAGTACATGGCTAACTGAGATAGATTGGATTTCTGTTTCTGTTTCTGTATATTTGCTTTTACTTAACAGCAATAGTTTATACACAGAGAAACAGGGACTATTCAAGTACAACGACATAAATAAAAGGAGTATGTAACTAAACCAAATTGCACGTATTCCAAGAATTAATAAGCTAACTAGGTTTGCAGACGCAAAGGAAGGGTTAAATGAAAAGCCCGAATATGAAAGTCGTAGTTTTATTGAGCTCCTTCCAAAGAATCAAATTTACGTAACACCAGTAAAATACGGAGCTTCACAGAGATTTGTAGTAACCAGTAAGCATGTAGGTATTTTTATCTGCGTCGCAAAATTCGCAAAGCATCGAAATGATAAGGTTATTGGGCTGTTGCTTTTTGCATTACTTTTAAATAAACATAGCAATGTACGTACATATATAGATATACTCCTTGTACAATGCGTAGCATACCGTATTGTGATTGAACAAATATTTAGCATAAAATTGGAGTAAAAGCAAGTTGTATACATGCAGAATAGACACCATAATATTTATATCTGATAATATTATGCGTACGCAAAGTGTAAGCGTATACATTATATTATTACATTTTATTGTAGACAATTATCTTTTATGTATATTTTAATTGAATGCGAATAGTGACGTGAACGTGACTATACGGAGCACAAAAAATATTCCTATCTCTACGATTACATTATCTTCTCAATGTGTTATGATAAAGAGTACTATCCTGCAGTATATACGTAACGTAAATACGCAGTGCTATAGATACAGATTCTAGGATACTAATAACACTAATAAGTGGTAGCGCATTATACGCAGGCCAAGCCTCTGGTTAACTGGTTATTATGTTATGTTGTGCAAGAAATAAGGTTTCTATGATGCTCTAGACTGCTACCAAGAAACGACACAAACGCAGGCATTCAAGCTAAACTGATGATATATTATTATAATTATGTATGTAATATAATGGGATGGCACTTGCCAGTCTTTTGCTAACTGATGTAAGTTAAAATATGTATATATAGGTATGTATGAATGTAATCGCATTTATCCCATTAGGAAAACATTATCAGGTAGTGCATTACAGTACAATACAATTATAATTATAAATGAATGCTTTCATTAAAATAAATATACATATACGTATACCGCATTGCCTTACTTAAGAATACAGTACAGAAAGATCAAGGACTCTGCTAACAAAAAGCATTATGAAGTCATTATAATAAAGACACGAGTCGGCAAAAGGGTTAAATAAGTTTACGGAGGATGAGCATGGAAGTTAATCTCTCTGCTTAATACTCTACCTGGATATTGTATTTATATTCATAAGTACGTAGGCCCTTTGAGCGTTTGCCTTATGTGGGTCCCATTCTAATGGCGGAGAAAAGTTCATCCTATTACTATTAATTAACTCGCGTAACAAATATTAATGATTGCAAATTGCAAAGCTTGCATTACTTGCAGCTTATTTTTTTATAAGGCATGGAGTACGACTGGAGGATTAAAGCGTGTAACTTATTTGATCATCAGCAAAGGAATACATACTGGAAAATACTAGACTAATTTCTGAAGCAACGTTTTTGTTTTCAGTGTAAACTGTAAACAAAACTTTGTATGAATTTGCAATGCTGCAATTTTGTTATTAAAAAGCTGCAAAATAAGATTAACAAATGCTTACAGTTCTTTATGTGGCGCCCACATAAGAATTGAATGACATACTAAATCCTTATTATTTATATAACGAATTACTGCAACTGAAGATTCGATGTCATATTTATTACGACAGATAATAATTTATTTTGTTCACATTTGGAATTACTACTACTTATTTAGCATAATGTGTATTGACGTAGAGACATCTTTCATAATGTGAAATTCAGGTATTATTAGTTATAATAAATATAACAGATAAATATATTCTCTGACGAATAAATGTTACTTATCTTATATCTAACAGTCAGGCATTAATCACATCCTTCCATTTTATTTTTCTTGCATTAAGAACATAAATATAATTTGCAGATAGAAATCTAAAAGGAAAATGAGCAGTCACGATGATATCATGATGCTGTGTATTCGGCGAAAAATATTGCGATTACAATGATAACTAAGTTAGTACATAAATATGTATTTCAAAAAATTATGATGGATATAATCTGTAATGGAATTTGAAGGAATGCATTATGGAGCACGTCTCTAAGGACGCCCAATGCCCAATTATAGGAGCAACCTCTCTCCATAGATTTTATTTAATGGGTTAACCATGCCAAACTTAACCAAACCACTTCCTCTAGTAAAGATCTATATTCCAGCTAAACCATTTTGAAGTGAAAGAGCAAGGACATTTTTTATTAAGTCAATACGAATTATTAGATCACATACCTATTTTATATAGCTTTCAGTAAGGATTGGCTCATTTGTAATGAATAATGCAATTTAGTTTTAAAATCTTAATCAGAGACAAGTTTGCAAAATGTTTCAGGTAAACAAAGTCACAGAAATGACAGAAATTTACCTGCTGGTACAAGAAATAAAACAATTTTATGATGCGGTTTTCTATTACATTTTGTCAATAACAATCGAGAATGGTGTTATGTTCTTATAGAGATGTTACATACAATGCTGATACATACATACACAACCTAATAGAAAATCTACATGCGTACAAACAGAAGTGCTGAAATGAGAAATGCTCAGGCTTTTATGTTAGTACCTTGCACGAAAGTCTAATGGCATATTATTACGACCAAAGCATAATAAGCGGTAATAACCGTCGTATGTATTGCTGTTTGTGGATGTATAGTTACTTAAACTGCATAGTTAAGTACTTCGATAGTAGTACAATACAAGTACAACTTCACTCCATTACTCAGGGATTCTGTATACAACATTCGCAAAAAATCACAAGTCTCAATAATATATTAATATGATGTAGGATTCTTAAAATCTACATTTAGTAAACAACAAGCTATAGTATAGGTACCTACTATCATGTATTGTAAATTGTATGACATGAGCTCGTAACTTGCTCACTGCTTACGTAACATTTGTACAAAGTACAAGAGATTATGCGAATGAGAAGAGGAGCCTTATAATCTCTAAGGAATCCAAACTCTAAACCTAAACAGCAAGTAATAGAGTAGAAACAAGATTATAATATCCCTACCAACAACAACGTAGTAAACTGAAATACAAAATACAATGGAAACGACTATTATACCATTCGCTTCGCCAATATCTTTAACATTTATGTATATTATAAGACAGGCTACATGTGGCTCTGCTTGAACTCGCTGATTATGAAGTAAGTGAAAAGATCAGCATAGCTAAGTGCTAAAGGTTCGCAAACGTCTCGCAACACCAACACAACACAACGGCGGCCGTGTGCACCAAAACCAAAAGACAAGCAAGAGCAAGACCTTCAGCAGCTCTTGATTAGAATTCGCAGAATTATTTATGAGTAGAAATGAAGCCTAAGCCAGTTTTGAGGATTTTCGATACTTTGCTTGCTGTGCCAGGCCACTCGACCTTTCCCAAGTTTCCCAGAACAAAGAATTATTTAAATGCAAAGAAGTTGCCTAAGGACATTTTTCATCTTCCAATTTAATATTCGAAGAAAGTATTCGGAAGATAATTCTGTCGAACTAAACTTCTAAACTCTACATCAACATAAATTTGCATATCTTGAATAGTTGGACATGTTATCTATAAACATCGTGGTCTGGTCGTGGACTCTTACTTTATTTCTCCAAAGGCAAATTATTCTGCGATACTTTACCCGACGTAAATTGCATAATTATTATGTTATCTGTCCCCAGCTAATATGTTACACCTCCACAGGTATCAATTTCACGTGTATTGTGTAGCTTTGGCATGCCATTTTGACAGGGTGCACAACGTCATCCTTTTCTTAGAGTGTTACTTTAGTATTCGAATGAATTCCTACGGGGTTTCCATTCAAATGCAATTATTCTATTTATTTAGCCAACATACGAAAGGTAAAATCCTGGATTGGATAAATAGCTGACAATTCACACTTTTAATTGCGCAATGGATACCATTACTGTTTACATGTAAGTATCTATATCTTTATAATCGAATCTGTGAAATACAAGTGGTTCCTACAAAATTCATGAATAAATACTATGTAATAATTGGTCAATTGTATACTGGGTCAATGTGATGTGTATACTGTAGTGATAGTGCTACCTTCATCAAACAAGAAGTAGATAGTTAAAATCTTTCATGTACAGATAGATGCATAATTATATTAAACAAGTAAATCAAATTGAAAATTAATTAGCGTATTACGCAGTATATCTGTACTATTTGCTGGATATTACTATATTACCATAAGTTATCGATTCGGAGACATGAGATAAACAACAGCCACAGAAAACTATCAATATATTGATGTTTGGTTTAGATGGAACCCAAAAATTAAATTATTATTCTGTGGTTTTGAAATACTACCTTATAAAGGGGAAATAAGCCATTATTTCATTATCCTTCGTATAATTGTGGTCTCGTGCAGAATTTTCAGTGTAATGCGATACAAAAATACGAATTTAACGGAAATGAGTCTCATATAACTTACAATCTTGTGGAACAAGCTTTCAATATTTAAATTCAATTTAGAATTAGCGTATGGTAATTAAGTACGCATACATTGAAGGATCTCTTATGTAATTTATCAATGCTCTCGAGCATTGATAAATTACATAACAATGTGTAGTTGGTAGTGGGTTGCTATTTTCATTCCTGTGGGCACGACTGCATGCTAAATATAATACTAATTAAGTTGCATCGAAATTCGACACTAACCTAGGCACCTAATTTTCTTGTAGTAGGTAATTTGATTAATTAGATAAACATATAACAGAAATGCTTGCAATTTGTGACATGGGTTGGATTGCACTAATTACTTAAACGTGACACAACTAGAAGAGACCAAAATACATTTTGGAGATGGATTGCAGAATAAAATCATGCTCGTTATGTTGCTGAGGATTCCCAGATATTTAAAAGCAATCATTAGCCATTAACATAATATGTAATATTATGTATGTTGTTATGCTGTACGAAATTGCTTTTATTATGCATTAAATCTAATTCCGTATTCTAATTTACTACAATACACTGTAAATCTTTCTTTTACCGGCTTATATTTAATTTAGACAATTAAATCATATTGTCAAACTTCAAATAGGAAGTTGTATGTACATTACCTGTAAAAGGGTTAAAAACAAGATGCGCAAGGGACATTATAAATTCTTCTAATTTTGATTAAGGTAATATAATAGATAACCTGAAAAGCAGTTAACAATCTACCCGTACGTGTTACGTTTTTGTTTTACAAAGAATCAAATTCTGTATTAGTATAGATAGCATCCCAGCCCACGCACACATTCCCATTTGTTATGTTTTTTTGCATACGGGATTCAAATATGTTATACAATTACAATCCTCATAGATATCTAAACTTTTCCTAAACAAATTGCTACCTTTTACAACATGACACCTCGCATACCAGGAACTTTGTTGTATTGAAAAGTTCACAGTTGAATTTCTTTGTAGTTCTGCTTGACTTCTGCTAAGGACCTCCACTGTTATTTATGTACGATTATTCAACACACTTTTGCAAACCTCTTTCGCATCCACCCGACACAATTATTTTGTTTTTTATCCTTTTCCTATCTATCAAGTACTTCAAGGTAAGTACCTACTAAAAGTACCTATATAGTAACTAGCATAGGTAGGTATGTACAATTGTATAAGCTAAAAGGTAATGGTAATTTGGTAATATAATAGATGCAAGAATTAATGCTTTGCGTAAGGAATGTTCTTACATCCTATAGTTTACCTGTTATATATTAAAATTTTATACACAACAGTATTACAAGAACTAAAATGAACGAAGTACGGGGATTCCTCTCAAACAAAACAGCTGGTTTGGATCTATGCACGAAATAATTCAATACAAACACGCTTGATAGCAAACAAGAAGGAATTCTAGCACGATACAATATTGAAATTGAAGTCTCATATCCCAGAAATATTGTTTTTAAAACCCTGTCTCATAAAAGTCATAATATTCGCAAAAATAAAAAATTAGTTTGCCAAAGGGATATTTAGCCAAATTATTTTAAGCAAATAAATAATGTCACAATGAAGTCAAGTTAACATACTCTTCCCTAAACATTAGAATAACTTAAAAGCATCACAAAATCCCTGTTGTGCTACACTATCCGTTTTATTTATTTGCATCCTATTATGTGATTTATTAGGGTCCTTATACCCTGGTTTCGGCAAAATACAAAAGCACGCTGGCTTGTTCAAAAATAAAAATTATGACTATAGAGAAGAAATACGCGAATCCCAAGTTTGCAAAAACCCGTCGCTAATAATAATGAGAAATGAATGGCAGGACAGGACTAGGACTATTTATTTATGAGTTTGGTTGTGCAATTCCTTTATGTATTTGCTATTTACATGTAAACATGCTAATGTATACATGCGGTTAACCTTCACCTCATCTGAGGATAATTTTTTCGAGCTTAGCCTTTTATTCCATTTTGCTATTCATTCCACTATAGCTAACTATTAGTAATGTACTTACAAAAGAGCGTTACTTTAGTATAGTAATTGTAGCACTAACAATAGGTAAGTGAAGATGGAATAAATTGTTAGAAGATTCCCTGCATTACTACTATTTGTTCTAATTCTTGGAATACATTTCCCATGCTAGCTAGTATGTGCATGTGTCCTGTCCTGTCCCTGTCATGTATTGTATTGTAAATTGTAGGTATGTAAATGTAGTTATGCTTATCCTCATCTGCGTATATATTAAATATAATACCCATGTAATAAATACAAATGGGGTTGAAGACTCAATGGAATGGAGCAAGCAAGTTGTTCACAGGAATCAAACTATATAATTTACCTTAGTGTCGTGTAATTTAATCATTAAATTAGTAAATGCAGTACATTAGCTGCGCAGTTTTACATTTAGCAGAATATGCGAATGTTTACTTGTGTACATTCATACTCATACTGTATACATCCTAATGAAAGAATGATGCTTTTTAATCCTAGAATAATAAATAACTGTTACACTGGTAAATTCTTTCGTGTGTTCACAACAATTCTATCTCTTTCATTATATAGTACCTATCCATGGCCATGGTAGCGTTATGTTCTAAAGGGAAAATAACGCTGTTTCGTTCTTCTGCGTTCTGCAGAATAAATAAATACCTAGCTGGCTTTTGCTTTATAAATATTTTGCATGCCGAACTAGTAGAAATCGTAGGCTAAGGCTGTTGCATTGTAAATTAACTTTATTTCAATACATCAACAAAATAGCGTAGGATTCCTACACGGTAGGAAGTACAGTAGATAGCACAACACAACACAGATAAATATATTATATTTTCTATATGATATAAATTAATTCTACTCTAATGCCATTTCAACAACAGCTTCTAACTTTGTGTGTCTGTAGACTGTAGACTACCTTTCAGCTTTTGAAAACAGTTAGATTTTGCATATACAGTACAGTAAAATATAGTTAAGCATGGGGCAGTAAAGCGAAAGCCATAATATGAAATGCAATACGAACGGAGGATATTTAACAGAGACATATACTAATAATAGCACATTCACAATGCAATTCCTCATCTCATCGCATCAGATTAGCTACTGAACTTTACAGATTCATGACATTGGGCTATTAGGCATTATTAATTAATTATTATTAGCTAACTTTCCACCTAACTCCATTGTCCATCTTTTAATTTAGCTCATTTCATTCATTCCTTCCCAACATTAATTAACACCTTCCTGCGTAATTTGTGAACATATCTTCTGAAAATAAGACTTTAATATGTAATCTCTGTTGCGGAGGGCTGCTGATGGTAATTGTGGTTATCGTCTACCTACGCATATGCATTCACATGCAGGCGCTTGATAACACTCAATGTAATAATATATAGTGATTAACTTTTCCTTTGTAATAGTTTGCTTATTATTATGTGATGCATGTTATAAGTTATCTCATTGTTTTACATAGGTAGCCAAAGAAAATGTACATTCAGCAGGTAATGTAATGTTGCTACTCGTGTTAGAACAAAGAGATTGCTAGCTATTATTAGCCGGAGCATCTGTAGAAGTAGCCGAAATATAAATCACGTTTAATAGCTTTAGCTGGCTATGTGGTCTGCCTATAGTATATATGCTAAATGAACGTATATAGAGATAAATTAAATATATGCCTAACTGAACTAGGTAGGTACTAATTTTGCGCATACCGTATGGCAATACATTTTTATATAATCCACAGCTTAGTTTACAGTTAATTGCAATGGAACGGGCTACAGCTACACTATCAAGTCAAAAATTATATAATAAAGAATTAAAGTACTGAGCTTTTACTTTTATATGGATGTCGATACGTATTTATTGTAAGTACTACTGGCTTACGTATCGAGACAACTATTTAATGAAGAAGTACGTAAGCAAAATGCTGTATAAGTACCTATTAATAATATTAATGATGTAATGTCGTCTAATATTTAGTATCAATAAATTTTGAGTAACCAACTTCTAAGTAATATCGGCCGAAGGAACAAGCTTATAAATTTTATTACACAGAGGATAACGACAGGGCTGTGGAAGCTCAAATTATTTCACATGAACATGAAGTATCCACCGTACATGTATCTAGTAGAAGTAGAAGTTAGTCTCTAAGTGGAGTTGAGTACCTAATCTCTTTTCTCCTTAAAACCGTAGATGTAATGTTACGTAGTGACAAACTTTATCGAAGAAGTTATGAAGGCTTCCGGAGTTGATTGTGAGTTATAATCTTGTCATCATAATGCTAATAGGTCCGTAAGCCCTTCCAGTTAATTTCTCCTTAGACGTAAACGTTGTTAGTAAAACTAAATTAACTACTCAGGCAAGTCTTAGCATCTCCTACACTTAAAGAACATAACTGGCTTAGCTGACTTACACTCTAACTTTCGGCATCACAGAATTTTATAAGTCTTTGATCTTTATTTTAGCGTCTTAAGAATATAGGTACATCTACTGTTTAGATTATTGATGCTACATGGACCAGAAAAAAATTTGAGCCTCCCGTTACAAATAGGATGTGTAGAGAATTAAATAAAAAATAACTTCACGTTACACAATATGCAACAAAATAGCTTATAGGCCATGTGCAACTAACCGGACACAAGTAAGTAGACACAAATCCTGCATTTGCTTGCAATGTTCCTTACGTAACGTAACTAATGCAATTTAATTTGTTTTTCTTATGCATTTTTAACCATCTGTAATATAGTACTTGCTTCCTATCTTTACAATCCGTCATATAATTTTCCAGTCTGAATAGCCGGTGTCACAGATTTTTTATTAATGTTCTTTTAAATATCTTACAGGAAAATAATTTCCGATGAGTAATAGTTTTAAACTAAATAGCTCACTGATATAGAAGGAATATATTTATTATTACCATTAAATAAATTGTTTACGCTTGCTAAAAGTTATTAGATTAATAATAAAGCACTAATAGCCTGTTATTAAACTGGGCATGCACTAGTTTTCCGGTTTCTTGAACTACAACAAGCTAAATTGATTTTTTAAGTATGATGAATCGAAGGATGTACACAAAGACATATAAATGAAGATTATTGTAGCAGGTTTGGGCTAAAATTCTATTAAACGTCATGAATCACAAAGGTAAGGAAATGGAAATAGTGTTTACAGTTTTTTACCATATTTGATGGTATTACATATAAATGCTATAGATACACCATAATGTTTTCCAAAAAACGACCTTTTAGCTTTAGCTTTGAGTTTCTTCTATTATTACTGAAGTTTTGCACTAACCCATATGACGAGTTGCTAAAAAGCCATAATATTAGATTAGCGGTAGCTTATTTGTGGCATTGTAGCTCAATATGTACGTATTTGCTAAAATACTTGAACAAAAAGGTCGTGCATTTCTGCATAGATAACGTGCATAATGTGTGCACAGTAAGATGCATTCCCCTAGTTTCTCATATTTGCTGACAGCTGGTATAAACCATAAGGGAACGTCAATTAATTGAACTATTTATGCAGTATGTATAGTTAGTTGAGATGTGTTGCAATTGTTTGTTCACTCACAAGTGATTTTGCAGAATGAATATATAGAAAAGTGGAGTTCGGATCGGAGTTTTGTGGTACTATGACTTGGTAGTCAATTCGTATCGTAATATTCAAAAGTCATGTAGGTAAATGAAACTTGAAGGCTAACAGTTGTTTGTAGTGTGCATAAATAGCGAGAATGGAAGTTACATGTAAAGTGTAGGCTGGTACTGGTAAGTGGTAATGTACGTAATATACTATTGTGCCATACCCGCTAAGCTACAATAAGCCAAAGTCAAATGACTAGTTCACCAGTTCATGATCTGTCTATGTAATTCTGACTGACAATGAATGAGGAGTACATAAGGCCGACAAACAAGATGCCCGTTCCCTATCACACGACATAAGGTTCACTTAAGTTGGGAAATACTAAATGTAAGGCTGGACTTGCATTTTAAACTAAGTGAACCCTGAGCCAGCTTTAGATGAATAAGTAATGAAATGAGGAACTGAGTGCGAGTGTCAACTCTTATTTGTTTAACCCAAAGTTGGATTCACAGTACAGGCCTGCACCACAAATACATAGTGCAGTGGCTAGCAACTAGGAACCTATTTTTCAGCATCATTAATACATCCCTATGTTATCCACGGAAATTAGCTAAAATCCAATAAAAATACAACGCATACATAATATGTTTAGTACACTATTTTTTTGATGTTACATAAATTTGATTCTCTTTAATGCTACCTCATTGTTTCGATTAGCAAATAATGGCCTTTGGTAAAGTAATGAAATGTCCCCAAAGTTGTTTTACTAATACATATTAATCAGCAAGTTTGTGTTTGAGTCAATTACGCATCTCTACAGTTTCAATAAACAGATTGGCAGAGAATGACAATTCTGCCTACTGAAAACTGTCTACTGTCTGGTGAAAACTTCTAGCGCATTATTGTGCCTGCGTTCATTTCCCTGTGTCCACCTACACGTTCGTGTTCTATAAAATGTAGTATGTACCTATTCATCACTTAGGTAAATTGAATTCTCTCGAATTTTATTTTCTTGTTACCAGCTTTCTATATACGTAAATTCTTTAAAAGGTCATCCAACTGAAAAATTGCAAACATGTGCATGTCATGTAATTGTATTCTAAATGTATTTTGAATATGTATTCAAAATATGTATATAGTATGTAAATAAAGCTGTACAGCTTTATTTAAGCTTTTGAACAAAACAACTAGCGTAATTAAGAGTAGACGCTAACCAAACCATACCTAATACCTACCAACTAATTGTTTTCCCATCAACTTTTATTTTTATTCCCTTTGTCTATTATTTATGTACTGAGTGCGAATTTCCATTGAAAGGAAAACTAAAATTGAATTTGGGAAATGGTGGTAAATTGGTAACTCTTTGCGATTGAAGTTTATGTCAGACCAGGCCATGCCATTGCCACATTTACACATCCAAAATATATTTTCCTGCAATAGAAGTACTTTAGGTTAGATCGGCGTAACTTTGGAACGGTTATGTTGGAAGTTGTGTTTTGAGTTACAGTTGGAGACGAGACGGACAGAATGGAGTTGAGTTGAGCACCTTTTTGTTGGGTGAGTTGACATAATACATTTTACTTCTACTCTACTTACAAACTCCGGTCCTTCCTTTCCAGACAAATAAGCTAAAAAGAATTGACTGCTTTGCTGCGGCTACCTGGCCTGGTCTGGCCTGGCCGGGTAAAATCAACGCTTTCTACTTAACTTCTTTCCCCTATGCTTCAGTGAGCTAGTGAGCATAGGTATACTATAATATATAGGTCTACATAGGTTCACGGGTGACCAGTCCGGTTTTTCGGTTTGTTGATACCGTGGCAAACATTAGCTAACGTGAATCAACTTTGCTATGTCAATATTATCCATACCTCTTCTCTACTGTCCTCTTCTATTGTTCTGTCCTACTCTCCACCGTCTCCACTTCACTCTTCCCACTTCCCAGCTTTATTATTACTATTATCTTCATCATTGAACCAAATAAATCTAACATTGTAGTGAAAGTCTACCTGAATACACGCTTGTACTGAAGTACTAGTACTAGTAAAATAGATAATATTTATATACCCAAAATTAGTAGGCAGTGCTACAGTAACATGTTACATGTTAAGTAAAATTAATGGACGTCTATATATAGGCAAGGAGTACCACCTACATATACTTATTAAGTGCCCCCTATATACTATACAAAGTATTATTTTGTACATAGCTTGTTTGCCAAAAATATTTTCGATTTCCAGTTTGTTTATCGTTTGCCAGCTATTTTTCTTCGAATGATTCCTGTACATTTGGACAGGTCATAGTGCAAAATATTGTCTATGATGATTTAGCTACGCCTTGTTACGTTATTCCTAAAATGAGTTTTAGCTAGGCGTCTAATGTCTAAGATCTAAGACGCAGCTTATTCTGGGAATATTGAGAGTATTTTGCAATGCTTGTCTATCTATTGTATAAATAGAAGCAGTGCAGTGTATTGTATTATATAAGTTCTATGTTCAAATTATGTTACAAAACAAAGGAAGATCGAAGAAAGCTAATAATATCCTAGCAAATAAATATACATTCTTACACACATACATACTTTTACATTGAGAATCATACATAACATGACACACTACAATCTACTATGATGGCTTTCAATCAATATTTAATATCCAGCTACTGTTATGTGATTATGTGATGGATTTAGGTATTGTATTTGTGCTTACAGCGGGTAATAGGAGACAAAATCTCTGCTCTTTCCTTCAGGCAAGTGGGAATCTTGGAGTGCTGTTGACATTTCCAGCGGCTGAGTGAATATGAGAAAATCGAGTCACACCACAACACTAGTAAAGTCGATATAATTTCATTTCTGTGAATTATATTTTTGTTCACGCACGTATTGTGTCAGTCAGTGTGTGTGTTCGTAATAGTCTTCATTTGGTATTCAATTCACTGTCTGGTTATGTACAAAATACTATTTACTACTATTTGGCGTGTGTGTGTTGTCTGGTTCAACGAAAGTTCACGTCAATATAATAGTAATACGAATGCAATAAACATAAACAATCGAATTTAATTTCGCTATAAAAGATAGGCACATTTAGCTTGGTGGTTCTGGTTGTTGACATAAATCAGACTTTGAACTTTTAATAAATATTATTGGCGGCATTGAATTGGGGACGATGTATTGTGATTGTAAATATCTTGTCTAGTCTATGTATTGTATGTACGGGGATATCTTATTTCTTCCTTCGGATTGCAATTGCAAAACTCTGACCTGCCTGAACTTCAGTTCCGTTCCGACTCGGATTACATTCCCACATTCCGATAAACAGAAGCGAAGTTTATTGCAAAATGCAGAGCTACTTTTTAGCTACATTTACAGTACGCTGAAATTGTAATAGTTTCTGTAACTACTTCCCAATGTTCACATTCAACAATCGATAAAATGTTTTTCTAACCAAAGGAACTGAAAACTAATTCAATCAGCGGCGGCAGACCAAGTTATTTATTTAGTGTACTTTTACTCAATCCACTTGATGAACTATTTTAAGGTCACACTAATGTTATCCACACAAACTACAAACACAGACTGTAGTGTATTAGTAGTGTACAATATTTTTTAGAATTCATTCTGTATTTCGTCAGACTTCCTTTCTTCTTAAGTGACCATTTTAAAAATAGTAGCCCCTCAAGACTTTAACAAACAGGCAAACGAGAAAAAGATTAGGAGAACCAGAAGGGGCTGTAAGCTTTAGCTTTAGTTAAGGGACTTCTGTGTGTGTCCCTATATTTTGTTTATTTTTATTATTTCTACAGCCAATAGTTTCCTCTTCCCTTTTCACATAAGGACGTAGGGATAAGGAGAGCCTTCACTTAACTTGACTTCTTGAAGGGACAAGACAGGACAGCAAAGGCAAGGGTCTTTTTCTTAAAGATAACCAAAACAACACTCTTTTTTCAACCAAGTGTTTGTAAGATAGTGCGGTGGAATTTTTTCTAGGGCACTATTTTCTTAAGCTGCAATATAGTTGTCGTTGTACAGTAGTAGTAGTTATAGATACTTACATAGATAAGGATCAGTCTGCTGGTATAGCACGGGAGGTTATTGGTTTTGGTTTAGATAAATAGAAAAAGTACCCTTCTTTAGGTTTGTCCTATAAGTTAAGTTTACGTTTGTGTAAGGGTATTTAAGAACGAAAACCGAGCACGAAATGTTTTTTCACTCAAAATTCCATGTACCTATCTTACTTACACTTACACTTACTTGACTACTTACTAAAGAATGAGCTATGATTTTGTTGTTATGTTAGTTGCTAGTAAAGTGTATGTATGCATAATATTCAGGAGGCTAACCTATCTAAGTACATACAAATACAATGCAATACAATACAACTTTAACTTGTGGTAACTAAAGAGACGAGTTAGTTATACACGATATATTCTTGGAATTGAGGATTCGTCCAACACTCACTTGTGTTCCGTGAATGCTCCTTTGCTCAACTGAATCCTGAAGGCTTTAGTTTACACAACTCACTCGCTCACTAAACTTCACGACTCACTCACATAATATAACCTACATACACTAGTACACTACCATTCCTTTCTACGTACAAAAACATAAATGCATTCACTAGGCAGACTCCAACTTTAGCAGGCTCTTCAGCCAAACCTTTGGATAGAGTGTTGCATAACATTGGATTCGATCGGCCCGCTCCATTCCGAAACCGCTCTCGATTTTCCTGTCTTTCTTTATCTGCAATCGGGACTGGGAAACGGTTGCTGTTGTCTCTAGAATTGAATCCGGATCTTGGTTATGATTCCATTCAGCTTTGAAATCGTTTTTGAGGTACCTGCAAACGGTTGTAACTCTGTGGATACCTATTTCACAGGCTACACAAAAACTTATGAACAATCACACATGGTCCTTCGAGTGCCTACTGAATACATTTGGATGAATACTTGTTCAATAACGTTTTTGATTCTTATAGAAAATTCTGAATACTATACATCAAAGCATGTTGGTTGGGTATCTAAGCATAATACTTTATATCTCACGTTCTAGGCGTCTAACCTAACAACTCCCAAAATTTTTTATTATTTCCAAAAATCATATGCGGGATCGGTTAGTTCTTCTATGGGTACCGACGCCTGGTAGTATGTTCTCTATTTTTGTCTGATCCACGCAAGTAAGTCTACTTCTGCATCAGCGGGTTGTTTAAGACAGTGTTTTTGTCAACGCCCGACTCTATTAAATGAAATTCTATGCTATCTGCCGTATATACGGTCACTACACTACATAATACCATATCATAAACACAGGATCCCAGTAGTAGTACTCGTGTACGCGTATTCTATTCTAACACGAGGTATATTCTCAACTCTAGCAGGGAGCAAGCACATTTACACATGGAACGAAATCAAGAATGAAACTTCTGTTTCGAAAATTGTCCAGCAGCGCATGAATATTTGGTTTAGCTAATAATGTATCCATGAGTTTTATACGATTCCCGAATTTCTATGAAAATGTTTTCAGTTATTGTTTGCTGATATGTTAATATTGCCAACAGTTTTTTCGCAATTTTAAATCATGGACATAATAAACTGAGATATGGAGAAGTATAGTGTATATTATGCGAATTTAGAGAGGTCCCTAAAATGAATATTCGTGAATATTTCTTGTGAGAC
The DNA here is from genome assembly GCA_034694165.1 of Tomocerus mixtus. Classification (NCBI taxonomy): domain Eukaryota; kingdom Metazoa; phylum Arthropoda; class Collembola; order Entomobryomorpha; family Tomoceridae; genus Tomocerus; species Tomocerus mixtus. The sequence continues at coordinate 316 of JAQFYC010004030.1, read as the reverse complement.
CAAACGCATCTTTATATAGAGCATGTATAGAGCATGAGTATATAGTATAAAATACTTTCAGCAGCTAAATCCTAACATAGAAAAAGCTAATTAAAATAGCAATTATTTCTTTTTATTATTTTTATTTCTTATTTTGAAGGATAATGCCTGAAAAAGAATCAAATTTTCAAGCATTCATTTTTCTAAAAAAGTAACATTTGATCCCCGGGCGAGGGCTATTTTTTATGAAAAATGGTTTGTGCGTTAAAAATTGCCTTAAAATCAAACATTGGTCGGGTATGCAATTCCTGTCAATTATTCAGTATAATTGTTGCAA
>JAQFYC010004029.1:0-18559 GCA_034694165.1 Tomocerus mixtus | reverse complement strand
AGTAAAAGAACACAAAGGCTAAAGCAACCGCAGTCTTTACAATATCTACTCTATCGAACTATACATTAAACTTTATACACAAAACAATACAATTGCTTACAATTATACATAAAGTCTCAAGTTTCTCCATTGACATGAAGACTAAGGTGAAAAGTTAGTTAATTCTATAGTAAAGGTAAAGTGGGAAGGACTTATAAATATTTAAACACAGAAAAGTTACACATTTACAAAGATTTCGTGATTCCATAGACTCCATTACAATATTTACAAGATTAGAAGTAGAAAGGTAAGTAAAATGGTAAATGTATATGAATATAAATAATTATAGTTACAATGGAGCATGTCAAGTCAAGGTTTACTTATGTTTAAAGTTGCTAATGTATGTAAGTAGGTTTGTATAGGCTAGCTTATGATTGGTATTATGTAGCGTGACGTGACATTTGACATTTCATACAAAATATCCATTGTAAGGGAAACCGGTATGAAACTGAGTTTGTTGTTGGTGTTGAGAAAAGAAATTGTTGTTATTGCCGGAGTTTAGGCTGGTTGGAGATGTGGAGTTGTTGGGATAAGGTGGTAGAACATGAGTCTGATGAAGTTGGTGATGATGAAAATGATGATTGGGATTATTGGGATTAGAGGAGCTATTAGAATAGTGTATGTGATTGAGGTTATGGAGTGGAAGGAATTGATTTGAATGAACAGGAGGAGTTGTCATAGAAGATTGCTTGATAGAAGTCAAAGTGGCACTTGATGTACTTGGCATGGAGACAATAGGAGGAAAAAAGGAGCTGCTTGTCGAAATTGGTGACGAAGGAGATGGGGATTGTGATGGTGAGGCTGACAAGAGGGAATATGGACTGTTGCTGACACTACTGCTGGTCGGACTGTTAACACTGAAGGATCTCGTCGGACTTGGACTGCCACTTGTACTAATGCTAGAATTACTATTGCTATTACTATTGCTAAGAAAACTTTCAGACTGAGAGAAATTCATATTCATAATACTAGTGTTTGTTGGGAGAGAGATTTTCTTAGTATTGTTATGATTATTATTGTTCCTATCGCTTTCATTTACTTCTTGGGTTGCATTTGGGTTAGGAAAGAGACGAGGATGATGTTCTTGAGGCTCAGGTGTTGTAGGATTACTATTACTATTGGTTGTTGACGTAACTTCTATCGACTCGTATTTGACGTTGATGTTAATGTTGTTTTGATTCCTGGGATTAGAGCCATTATTGCCATTGCTACTCGAGTTATTGTCAATGTCAGTCATCTTGGCTTTGGAGCGAGCAGAGGGATTATTATGCGTCTTGACATGTTTCGAGAGATGGTCCGAGCGCATAAAACGCTTTGTGCAGATCGTACAAGCGAAGCGTTTCTCTCCCGTGTGTGTCCGTAAATGACGCTGCAACTCATCCGAGCGCGTGAATCGCTTCCCACAAAAGAGCCAATTACACACAAATGGTCGCTCGCCTGTGTGCCAGCGAAGATGTGCCTTCAGGTGAGAAGTTTTCCCATACACCTAAGAAACAACGCAATAAAACAAATTAATAAATTGGAAAAATTACATATCATTTCAACTTTATACTACCTCTTGCTCTTTTCAACTAATTCCTACATTGAGCATACAGGTAACGCATATCCAATGAACGGTAGTACTTAAAGATGCACCTAATAATTATGGATTAAATTCTATTCAGTTCGGTCCTTCTGTACTGTGTAGGCATGTAGCTCAAAAATCATGAATTTTTTCGGCACTTTTGCTCATATCAGGAGTAATAAAAATGCGGCAGGACATGTACCATGATCTATTGTCACGTTTCTCAATTTAACAAAAGATACTGCACGCGGTCGGCTTTTTATCAATGGAACTATTGAAATAAGTATTATATCACCATACATATACCATACCACCTAGATACTGGAAAGGTATTCCATTCTTTTGATTTTATTACACATTATTGTATTGCGGCTCAGTATTTTACTGCTAACTTTGGTTTTGCTTTAGCTCTAGATTCTATCCTGTATAAGGTACGTACGGATGTTCCTTTACCAAATTAAATATATAAGTAGGGATATACACATAAAATACCGCAGCCTGAATGATGAACATGAAGTTGGTTTCAGTTTGGATGACAAGATGATAAAAATGGGGAATGTGACAATGGATGGACTATTTCGTAAAAGTAATTGTTGTAAAAGTCGAAGCGGTGCATATTGTGTGGTACAACATGTTACATTTACCAACGAGCGCATTCCTTTCTGCGACTACTTATTATTATAGTTATGCTTATGCTCAACCTAGGTAATAATAATAATAATATAATAGTTACTTAACAGTATGCACTACTTAAGTATGTATTATACTTCATACATCCGCTATAGCATTAACTATAAACATTAACCACCTTTCCAGACTATAGTAATAAATCACACACGAAAAAGTTAACCATAATGATTTTTTCAAGTAGATTCCTCAACTAATGACAAGTAGGAGTTGAGGACTATCATTAAAGCTCCAATTGCTATAAAAGTTGACCACTTTTACGTTTACGTAGCAGTTAAAGCTCACAAGTGCTATAAAATGCATCTAACTGTAATTAAAAGAGCAAAAATAGCATAACGAGCTCCGCCATCCTTTTCCCATTGTATTACATATAACAGATCTTTAAAAATTATCTGCTATATAGCAAGTACCTACTAACTACCTAACCTTACTTTTACTATCACGCAAGTATTTAAATATTGGAAAAGGAAGATGCACTTAGCAGATATTTATTTTTATTTTACTACTTGTTCTTTGGATATCTGCCATGTAAATATGTACATTTTTGTGCTAAAGGTAATATACATTGATATTGATGCTAATCTAAGGCTAAGGAGAAGTAATTACGAAAACTTTCTTTAGATACCTACTTCAAGTCCTTATCCTACTGATCTTGCTCATATTTTATACAGTAATAAGAATATTTAGCATTCATTTTCTCACCTTTCCACAGCCAATGACATGACACACGTGTTGTCGTTTCTTTTTCTTCTCTCCTGCAACTGTAATATAAAACAAAAGAAAATATTATTATTTAGATGTGTATGTGTCCAAGTAAGTGTCTATGTGAATGTGAATAAAGAGACTTGTAGAGAGATTGCTAAGTACATTAAAGAGATACTTTCATTTCATTACATTTTTATTTATTATAAATTATCTTGGCTACTTTATGAGTAATCTCTGTCAGTTTGTTGTCTAGTGAAGTCTACTAAATAAAAGTGCCATTGCCATTATGTGTAGATAGTAGATGTACTAAACACAGAGTGCATGAAATACTGCATTTCCATTTCAAACCTTATATTATCAAGGTATGCAAGCACGCCTTTATTCATTAATATTCCCATTCTCGAATGCAGACAGAGATATCCGAGTAAGTACCTACACAATCTACAACCTACAGAAACTCACCGAAGTTAGCAATTACACTTTTACTGTGTATCTCTGTATGTCTGTCTTCTATGCACCTCTCTTTACGGTTGGACTTGGATTTACTTTACCATTTACCTTTTGGATGGATCCCTCCTCTCTTACTACCATTTATGTAGTTAAGTTACAATATAATATCACTTCAACTTCAACTTGGATTGCATTGCACATTCATAACATTACATACATACATAGATACCTACTTAAATAATTGTAGCTGACTACAGACGATTGTAGAGTAGTTACTTCTACATTATACATCACAAGCAATTGCATTGCGCATCTATCATTAAGTTGCGCAGCAATTTCTGAAGTAAAACATTAACAAAATTAGAGAAATCATTGAAAATCTTTTTATCTTCATCTCTTACATATTATGTATGTATGTATGTATCTAGCCAACAAGTTTTCTATGTAAGATGTACTACATAGCAAGCAAGAAAAATATACATTCAAAAACATTGTATCAACAAAACAACAAGGAGCAATAAATGTAGTAAACCTTTTCCTACGAATCTAATATCTAATGTGTATGTAGCTCCGAGTATAATAATGATAACTGTAAATGGTAAAAGAAAATCCAACGATGATTCCTATCTCACTCAAAACGATTCAACTCTACGTAAGCCAAAGCCAATGCAATGCAATCCATGGTTAATTCAATTGCTATAAATGCTGGGTACCAACCAAAGCTTACTAATGAATGGTTTCATCATTTAATTTCGCTACTTGATAGTGGAAGTAAGAAAATTGCTCTAAATATGAGAATAATTTCTTACATTGCTATGCTGTGGAAAGAAAAAATAAACTTAAGATATCATATCAGAGTTCTACTAGGTAAAACACTCATGGCTAACAAATGTAAGAACGCTGATGTGTACATATGTACTTAGTGCTTAGGTACATTAATAAAATATATCCCTTGTCTAATAGCAGGATAAAGATACATTTACCCTTCTAAGTAATATGTATCTGTATATAAAAGTGTACCTACTTACAGAGAGATATTTTCTTAGAAATAAATAGTAGGAAGAATGATAGCAAGCAAAAGAAGGATATTAACGTAATGTTATATAATGATTTCTTAGATGAGTCCATAAAACATTTTCGAGTAGTAATCTCATGAGGATAGTTATATGGGAAATGGATTGTAAAGCTACCTGAGGTCGGTTGTACTCCAGCAAGGCAGTTAGGGCACCGACAACGTCTGGATTTGCGTTGAACCGTACCGGGTGGAATGACACCCGAACCAGGATGCATGACATTGTGATTTTGAGCTTGTGAGGAGAAAAAAGAGCTGAGGTTCACATTTACGTTGACATTGGACGGATTCTGTTGGACGGTGGAGGGAGGAGGCGGAGGTGAAGCCATGTGCCACCATTGAAAGGACTCCTTGGGTGACGTTGTGCTGGAGACGGCGGCCAAGGCTCCATTCCCACTTGAATTTCCATGGTTATGATGCGGAAGACTGGATACGGGCATATTCATGTTCATGTTACAGAATGATGAATGGTAGGCTGAGGCTGGGTGATGATGATACGAAGGCAGCTGAGTAAACTAGAAAAATTGCACAGACAGATATCATAGTGAGATTAGATTAGGATGTAGACTTGGAAAATACTTTGCCACGAACTGTGTAATTTTCCTTTTCCTTTCGGTCCCTACTTCTGATATGAACGGATAGCATTACATTGCATTGCTTGTTTAACTTGCTTCCATGGTTTTGTTAGTTTCGTTACGTTAGAGTCGAGTTGGTAGTTGGTCTTGGTGCTGGTATGGTGTGCTAAGCACGTACGTGGGAGTAAGCTACAACTACAAGCAAACAGCTACCGCCTATACGATGTAGTTACTAAATATATACATAATATCTAGCTCTGTCATGACATGGCATGCCTTTCTCAAGAAACTTAAACCTGATATCATATTATGTAGAAAATATAAAACATACAACTATAATGTTACATAACATAACATGCTAGTAGCTAAAACGAATAATATTCCACTTTTACGTTTAATATATTCAAAAGAAATCAAGACTATGACTAAAACAGCTTAAACTGCGATTAACCCCTATCTAGCTCTAGCTATATAACGCTACATACATCTAGCTATTATTGACCAGATGTTTAAGCTACTGAAAGGAATATTACAGTCAGGAGACTAGAGTTTTGGCAGGTTACAAACGCTACAGTACACCTTCTATTTAATAACACTTGATAAATAAGACAAGGAGTAATTGCCTACAGTAGAGTAGGAGTGTAGGGAATAGCTTACCTGGTGAGTTTGCAAGGATCCATATTGATGGTGGTGAAATCCGTTGAGAAACAATCCGTCCATCATGATTCGAATGAATTAACACAGAATTACTATTATGTATCACTGCCCAAAGATTTTTTTTGCAGTCACAAATGAAAACTCAGTTTGTATTTAAGAATATAAAGTAACTACTTGTACAAATGTGCAGTAAGTAATTGTTAATTGTGTAAGTGTCTCACTTGGTACAGCGAAGGTGTAAATAATAAGTATTATTGTAGACAGTAGAACGACTTTTCTGGCTTGTTCAGCTTGTTTGAGGAGCAAAAGTCAACTGAATGCAAGTGTCCACTTCGTAAGACTGCTGTTGATAATTTGAAACTAAAAGTAGAGAAATGGGGACCTTAAGGACATAGGACAGGGACTTTCTGTGAATAAAGTACCTACTTTGGGTGTAATGCACGGTAATGAAGTGGAAGTTAAACAAGCTTAGGACTTAGGACAGATAAATACGTAGAATGACCCAAAATCAATAAGAAAAGGTACATTTAGTTGGTTTAGTTTAGGTTGATACTTTCTTATTATATTTAGCTAGTGTGCCTTGCCTACTTAGGTACTTTCCCGTAGCTAAATATTGCATGTATGGTATGTGTATTTCGTTAGAAGGAGGCAAGACGTAAGTAATTTTAAGTAGAATTTTTCTGTAGTAGTACGTATATGTATGTAATACAGTATAAAGTATAAGCAAAGGTAAGAAAAAACGAAATGCATTACACAGTACAATAAAGCACAAAGTCCTAGTCCCTAAGCCAAGAAAAGCTAAGCAGTTAAGTAAGTGTATAAGAAGAGACGCAAAGACATCACATCTTAACGTGAGTAACAAGCCTAGCAGCCAAGCAATGACAAAAATTGTGAACTTGACCAAGGGGTTTGTTTAGGTTACACCCTTTGTGACATTAGGGCAGGCTAAGGCGGTTCAGGGAGGTATTTCGGTCTTTCCTAAAGGGACAAAAGCTTATCTCTGCATCAAGAACTATCAGCTCACAGCTTCCTATAACCTCTTCTTCGGATTACAAGCTTAAGTGCTTCTTAGTATTGACAGCAGTTCATGTATGATAATTCTTTCTCTCTATATTTTCATGTATGTGTACACTAATATTATTAAGACTCCATTTCTGAATGTCTACCACACATTATACTTTAAACTTAAATATCAATACAATAGCTAAACTTGTAGAAAAGTAAAGTAAAGGGAGAAAAAACAAATATTCGATACTTGAGTAGTAAACGACGGATTAAGTCTCTTTATTTTCATCCTTTTCAAAACATTTCCTAACTAATTCCTCGTATCTGACACAAACATGTTCATTCTTCTATTCATTCGGCACATCTCACATCACATTAGGTTCCAGACCCCACTCATTTCACTCCAGGAGAGCCAATTCAAGTTATTAACCATACTGCATATCATATCATCAACAAAATCCGCGGTGGCAATGGTAATTAGGTCGAAAATGAACAGATCAATCATTTCCTTATGAAACTTGAATTCCAACAGGGAATAATTATATCATAGTAACGCCACACCAGGCCTAACTAAGAATATATTTCATTTTGAGGTAAAAGTATCTGAATTTTTAAAAATCAAGCTAGACGATCGTATGTGATTAGGTATACTATCTGTAAAAGCAGCATTCTTACCTAAATACCACACCGTTGTATGTTCGGATGCTAAAAATAATCGTTTAACCTACAAATAGTCCCTCAGATACGAAGAATGAATGTTTGTTTGACAAACCTTTCTACATGAATGAATTTAGAATTGTTTATTTCTACTACAATGCATAGTATGCACTTACAGACTTATAGATAAGCAAACAGAAAAGTTTTGTACTTTTAGATGAAATACTACTAGGCAGGAAGAACGAGAATATTATCTGTTAACACACATAGGCAATTTGCGTCATAATGAGACAACATCAGATTTCGAGTAAAATAGATTAGAGAATGGTTCAGATGAGGTCAGGGAATTCGGATGGATAAAGATAAAGCTGACGACGAGCTGAGGTGATCTATTCTGAAGGAAAACAGACGCACGTCTGCCTGAGCTGAAATGAGTTGAAATTAATGATAAAACTTGGGTAACCTCTGTTCCAAAATGACGGAGGTTTGTTTTCTCCTGACATAGCCTTACCGCTTGATTATTTTTCCTTCGAAATGTCGACAGCTGCAATTAATTACGGGATTTCACTTAATAGTTTTAGTAGTAGCAGTTTGTAGGAAGGTATGGGCAGGGCAGGAGCTTTACATGCACACGAACTCATACAGAGAGATGATTACTCAAATATTGTTTTGTACATCTGTATTTGAAGCAAACCAAAAGCAACTTAATTTTGTTCTCTATCCTTAAATTTACTAATTCTACTTACTCCATACAAAATCATCTCATCACATCAACACAACATCATTATGAACATATGAACGTAAAGGTGCGTTACCTTACGTTATGTTACGTATATAATTCTGTGGATTTTTCCAATTTATTTTATAAATATAAACAGTTGGCTGTTCTTGTTGGTTTTATGCCTTTCCCTTGCTTTGTTTTGCTTTGCCTTTAGTTTGTTTATTGCATTGCGTGGGCTAACTAAACGTAAACAAATAGTGCAACTGGTCCCGTCCATTTTTCAAGTAGCAGATTTCATTCATCTTTTTATACGAAATTTTTCATGCATCACACTGAAATATCAATATGTTCTTCACATGACTATTATCCTTTAAAATATGCCCATAAGCTTTATTGTAAGTAGAATTTATAACAATCCATCTTCAAATACTACATTTTGTTGTAATTTATTGCGTAGGTGTAGCAGAGTTAAGCCCTCTTTCAATGAATTCCTTTGATATTAGTTTTTCAGTTGTAATTTTTCTGGAGTGAACTTGAAAATCTTTGAGAACGATGAGAATATCATCCTTTTTCTACTCAAGAAGCTCAGCAGAGTGGAAGTGGGAGTTGAATTGAGAAATGAAACGAATTGTGTTTCTGCACAAGGCTAAAAAGTCAATGGATTGGAATTGAATGTGATACAGAGAGAGTGTCAGTGTACTGTACTGTAATGCACTGTAATAAAAGAACTGAACTGCAATTCAAAGAAAGAAATGCATACATCAAACCATTATATATAATGGATGCTTCAATTCAATTCTTAATAATAATAACTTAGCACATACCTAACCTTCTTGCCTTATCGATGCATTATTTGAATCTTAGCTTGGGAGTAAGAAGAAAAGTCAAAGTCAAGTTTAGTGAAAAGATTATGGGGCGCAGTATAGTAATAATGAGAAGGACAATGATGATACTAGTAAGTGTAGTGTAATGTATGTAGTAGTGTATTCATAGTTTACTTACCTATAAGCTTTTGCCTACCTATATTTATATAGTTATGTACGTAGTACGTAGGTATAATTGTATGTAACACTATCTTTTAATATTAGGTATATTATGTAAAATAATATGTAGCTATTACAAATAAGTATGTGTACATTACATGACAGAATCTGTGGCCATGGGGCGAAAGAGTCCAAGTGAGGTAATGTTAACGTAGCATAACAATGCAACGTAAACATGGGAATCACAAGGGGTTTACAAACCAAAGTTCATTTGACACCTCTATACATTATGCATTATTATGCCAAACATTTGTATCATCATTGCTTAACAACAGGGAAACTCAGGAAATTCACCCAAAAATCGTATAGAGGAAGAATACCATTGAATTTAGACAAATATACCTGAGTTCCTCTCTTTTGTAGTCGCAAATAGGTGTACTAATGTAGTATAGCAGGCAATAAGTACGCATAGCTATTACATTTACTATAAAGATCAAGCGTGGGAGCAATTCAGAAATATATTATAGTGTGCATAAACTACGTAAATGTATGTATTTAAACTATAGAAGACTCTTGGACCTTTAAAAGACGCATAAAGAAGATAATACCTAACCATTAGGATGGTATTATATACTTTAGCAGGTTAAACGCATACAAAAAATAAGCACCAAAGTAGATACACAAAGTTACGGAGATGTTGTTATAGACACCTTCACCTGAGTCAGTGGGTAAAGAGAACGAGTAACAAGTATTTAAGAAGAAATGCGTATGTTGTGTAGTGTATATGTAATAGTTAATTCAGAATATAAGGAAACTACATAGAATAAATGAATACAGGTTAAAGTTTCTTTACACAAGTGAAGCCAAGGCGTTTTCTTTGGTCGGTATCGGCCTCATTGTCAGTCTCACTGATTTTTGCTGTCAAGAATCAGCAAGGAAAAAGTCAAGAAGAGAACCGCAGGAGGTCCAGCTCGTTTTGGGGCACCCTTCAATTCGAGAACTAACATAACTAATGTTGTAGGTAGCAATAGCTCAAACTACTCAACAGAACCTCCGAAATGTCTACGAAAGCTAAACCATAGCATTGAATCTCAAATAAGCTAATAACTTACCCACTAGAATATAATAGCTGCATTATTAGAAGAAGTAACAACCTATTTTATGTACAGAATGTATATCAGCAGTGTCCGATGTATTTCTATTCGAGGTAAATGTCCTCTTATATTTCTGGACTCAAATTATTGGAATTGGAATCGACTTCGGCTGGCCTGGAGTGGACCGGACTATTTAGCTGGAGCTTGAGTTAAAGTTAAACTAGAACTACTTACATATAATGCATACAGCTCATACACAGGGTCCTATGTATAGGAAAACAGGATAGAACAGCGTAGAGCAATAGGATCCTAAGGATACCCCGGTGTGAGGGTGAACCCTGCACCGTTTTTGTAACACCGACACTTTGCTCTCTTTTATTCAACCTTCTTATCCTACACTTTGCTCGAATTGTTCAGTTTTCTTCTGTAGATAAGTTTTGAGAGCTGAGTTTTGAGATTTGTTGCGTTGTTTCTTGCAACTTCGATGGATATGGATTGGAGTCGGACGTCGGACCCTTTCTGTCTTGCCGGCATAAAGCACAACTTAAAGGATCGTTTCCTTCTTTTATGTACTTATTGTTAGATCTTCTGTTCTTCTTCTGGGCAAACATTAAGATACTATTTACTAGCGCAAATGCGTTCTATTTTACTTCAATTGCCAACATCTCAGATAGAATCTCAAAAGCTTAAGACGAGAATTGAAAAAAATGCACTTATGTATTGTAATATTCTATAGCTAAAACATGATGATTATTAGTATTGGAGACCCAAGATTTCATGGGAAAATTTTCCTTGCAAAGAAATGCAAACGCAGTTGGATTTAGTGTGCACAATCACACAACGAACAGTAAAATATGGATCTCTGTAATATAATTTGATAATTTTTATAACAGGTCCAATGCGGTAAAATTTTGTAGTACTTAACCTAATTAAACGACATAACATAGTTGTATTTAAATAGCTAGGTAAAGTCCCATTCGAGAGTTCCAGAGGTATCTCTGTCTGAACAGCTACGTACAATGTACAGGTTTATTTAATACATTGTATGTCTACAGTGTAAACCCATAAATACCATTTTTTGTATGCATAGTATTAGCATTACCTTCAATTATCTGTGTCTTTAGTAGAATAGGAGCAATAAATAGGATTACCTGCTAACAATGTTGCAATGACAATTGAAAGTAAATGCACAAGTAGTCCTTAGTTCAATGAATGAATCGATGAGTGTGGGAATAATTTTGAATCTACATGAAGTAAATAATTGTAAAGAGCTGCTTAGTACGTTTATTTTGTAAATGCTACGCCACAATGCTACTGCTACTAGAGCTAATGCTAATTTTTACAACTTTGGAAATGTGAGGGACAGGTAAACAATGAACTCTCTATTCTCAAATTTATGGAGAAGATTTCAAGCTTGTTGATTGTTGTTGACATAAGGTGACACTAACTAGCTTATAGGAAGCAATAACACACACAGCAGTGCACTGAATAGGAACTATTGGAAATATAAGAGTGAGGACAAGACAAAAAATCTGCATGGTCGTAAGAGACACAATAGGATGGTGTTGAGCCCATTGATTCTTGAAGGGCAGCACCATAAAACTTAACAGGGGCAATAAAACCCTAAAACCATTTTGAGACGAAACCGAGGAAATAACGATGGTAATTATTGACTCCTTGCCCTTTTCCTAGTATGTAGTACTAGTACTTGGCAATGATTGGCATGTCGTATTTTATACCGACAGTAGATTTACACTTGCTTAGATGAAAACCGTGAGAACTTGAGATACACTAAAGATAGCAAGGGAAGCTTATATCTGTTCTAATGCATCCTATTTAAGTAAGTATACATAGGTGCGAAGTGCGAACAGATATAGAAGCTTAGTGCCAACATTATAAAGTAAGTAGAAAAAATATTGAATTCTATTTGTATACTTTTAAATTAAGAAATCGTCTACTTTTCGTCCTAATACATTGCACCATTACATGTCAAAGGGAATTCGATTAATAAGAAATGATCTTCCTAAGCAGTTTAAGTAAATGAAAATATAATTTGCAAATACTTTTAGGAATATTTTTGACATAATTTGGAAATAGACACAAAATGTCTATTTCCAAATAAGATATAACTTATTTGTTACACCACTTATTGCAATCAGTGTTCACTAGCCGGCTAAGCCAGCCGGCTGAAATGGCTGGCTAAAATGGCTAGCCGGCTGGTTGAATGCTTTACCAGCCACTGGCAGAAATGGCTATTAGGGCTAAAATAAAATTTGGGGCCCTTTGTACTATTTTCTGTTTAAAACTACCTTGAATTTTCCCTAATGTTTAAAACAAATCATAACGAAATATTATCATAACATTGTTATGATTTTAACTCATTGTTGTATGTTTTATTGTCTGTAAAAATTATTCAATAAGTCGATACAGCAAAAGCCATTTCTGCCATTAAGCCAGCCGGCTGGCTGGCTGAAATGCCAGTTAGCCGGCTTTTTTAGAACACTGATTGCAATATCTTTATCTGTAATTGTAATCCTGGCTATTTTAATTGAATGGGTGCTTAATTTCAACAAGTATTTTTTTTAAATATAATAGGTAATGGGCAAGGTAATAGAAGTATAATACGTGTAATGGGTAGGTATAGATACGGTAAGGTATTACAATATACATCTATTTTGAGTTAATATTTCTAGTTCTAGGGTGATCGTCCAAAAATTATTCTTTAATTACTGCGTTTTTAAATGTTCCCAAAATCTGAGAATTGGATAGTTATACCTCAAGTCCTAGTCAGCACACAATATGCCTTAAGGTGAGTGAAACCGGTAACACATATAGTACTACTAACTACGAATAGTACGTGAATATCTGAATATGCCTTTGAATTGACACTAGAAATTTTCCGGATCCCAATTGTATAGTTGTAATGTACGATTCTGTACTTCTTATTGAGAGGGAACATAGTTCGCTCTCTATGTCAATACTAGAGTCTGTCTGTCTGTCTGTGTGTCTGTGTGTCATATCACACTGAGGTGCCGAAATAGACGGTTTTTAAAAAGGTCCTCTCTACTGAGGTTCCGAAATAGGCGGTTTTGACAAAATGGTCCTGTTTCGAATAGATTCAAACTTTTTCGAATAAATTCAAACTTTTTCGAATAAATTCAAACTTTTTCGAATAGATTCAAACTTTTTCGAGTAAATTCAAACTTTTTCGAATAAATTCAAACTTTCTCGAGTAAATTCAAACTTTTTCGAATAAATTCAAACTTTTTCGAGTAAATTTAAACTTTTTCGAATAAATTCAAACTTTTTCGAGTAAATTCAAACTTTTTCGATTAAATTCATGTTCCCTCTCGGTTACATTCGTTTACAACGGTTTATTATGTACTGTAATGGTCATTGTCATATTATGTATTTGTACTGGAATGGAACTGGAACTGTATCTCTGTTTAGGCATTTGTTCTCACACAACATTCTTTTTGTTTTTCAGCAAGTCATCCACATTGACGATTCGATTGACTTTGACTTGAAAGAAATTGAAGAACTAAAGTTGTACCTAGGCCAAAGCCAAAATAAAGCAAACCTAGAAATTCGTCACTTCATTCTTCAGTTTCTACCAGTTTGACGGCTAAGTCCGCCTACTTTATATTCGAATACAGTCTACGTATTTATTATTATGGTTACTAGCAGAATTGTTCTCCTTTCACAGTATTAGTGCCATACTCTACTGACTGTATTTCTTTGATTCACTATCTTGTTCCGTAAATCTAGATCCTTTTACTTTTAGCTGAGTGAGTAGTGCATTATTAGTGTACGTACAAGACTGGATTTCCTCTGCTCTGATGATAATGATTCTTATCGTTTTAAACTTTTCTTGGAAATTATATAGGGTCCTTAGCAAGATGTTTCAAATGTATTATCCCAGTTTTTAATGTAATCTGATTACAAACACTACGTACCATATCTGATGTGATGTGAGTATTCAGCATTTATAATACTCAACTTGATCATAGTAATTTACTTTTACTTAATAATAACGAATAGAATATACTCTAGAACATTTAAAGTGTATCAAGCTAAACTTTTACTTATACCTATGTAACGTATACATATTATACCCTGTACAATTCATGCAGTGTGTATAGTATAAAATATGTGGTGTATAGGTACATACATACAAAACGTAGGTAGATGTATTATTAAGTTGTTAAGAAAAATAACTTCTGTATTTCAAGATTTTAAATCTTTATTACGCACATTAGAATTAGAAGTATGCTTGAGAAGCTACCAATGCAAATGTTGTATTTTACTTCAAGTACTTGTAGAAAAGAAGTTTTTAAAGTTTACAACAAAATAAGGACATTTACTGTCACGTAGAAAATAGTTATTGCCACTGCTTCTATTTCTTTCTACGCTTACTTACGGCAATTCTGAGAAATTTCCCCTTTTAGTAAATAGAAGCGAAGCAAAGTAATCTGCTAACCTAAAGTAAGTAGAACTAGAGACGACGGTTTGAAATTTTAGTTTTACTCATGCCAGACGAATCCAATAATTCATTACCTCTTCTCAAGTATATAAGTACCCACAAATAGCAGTATATGCTCACTATAATAAAATATTTCGCTTGCTATGTATTTTTACTTATATATTTATTTGACGCTTTAAAGGAAAGAGGAGCAGAAATATGTAGTGACAAGGACATGTACATAGAAGGTACCTAACAAAAGCTAAATCCCAATCACGGGTGCAGGATAGTGTTTTACCCACTTACTAACAGTAACCGTAAGTCTAACATAATAGTGGCAAAAAAGATCAAAAGGTACTTTCTTCATCAGACATTCTGGTCCTGGTACAAATATATCTTTAGTTTCCTCATAAGCTCAATATGCTAGAGTTAGTATTTAGGAAACCAGTCGTATGCTATCGAAATTAGAACTGGGAGACTGTGAAGAATATTCGTATTTAGGAAACCTAAGACGACGACGCACCTCATGCCCACAACAAGGAAGTTTGTGGGAAGGGTCAAGATATGGCATAAGTCAGACAAACATGACTTGTTGATTACTCTTTACCACGAGTCCAGTTAAGTTGTATGTATATAGTAGGGATAAAGTAAAAGAAAGTCTCTATTCGATCTTTCCATGCATTTACTTACGGACTCTGCTTAGAACATGTCCAAGTTCAACGAAGATCTGTTCTCTTCTTTAGGGAACAGATCTAATAAGTAGAAGGTTGAAGGTAAAGATACATACATACATAGGTACTTGTGTTGTGCAACATGATCCCTAATGTCAGAACCAGAAGAAGAAACAAGAGCCAAATATCAAGATTGTCAAATCATGAAATACTACCGTTGATTGTTTGGAACGCAAAGCTAAACGACTCTTTGCTTTGCTCTCCTCAACTGAATGAGTGACCATTTTGTGCTTGTTGAAAAACAATGCTTTAAACTTTAAACATGCCGGCTCCCTTAATCATTACCAGAACAGAACAAGGCTTACATTGTATGTACATAACTTATAAAAGATTTGTACTACATACACTTACTTAGGCTTTTCCAATCTGTATTCTGAACTACGCTAAAATTGCTATTATCATATTCTCTATAATAATCATCTGTATTATTGGTAGCCATGTCAAATATAATAGTGAGCGTATATCAATTAGGGTGAAGACTAAGAACTTAAGTGCACAATGTACAATATTGTATAACGCATTCTAAAACAACCCACGCTAGAGAATCTGAAATGAAACCAAGTTAAAAGTTTCGTTTCGCACCATTGCAAAAGTCACACATGCGAGAGATGATGGCAATCTGAAATGGAACAAGACATTGAAAACCGAGCCCTCGGGACAACACCAGCCAACCCAAATGAATTGAACAACACTGAACCAACACCTTTGAGCTAACTAACTTCGTGTTCGTAGTTTACTTAGGCTTGGCCCAAACTCCAGGATCACCTAACACGTGCTAGCCCAAATTAACATTTGTCACTTTATCAGTGGCACTTGAAACACCCCTTGACTTTATATACTATGACTAGAGTTTACACATGTTTAGTAGGTGTTCACTTAAAGATACAGATTCTCTGCCTGCCATTCAGCAGTACAGTTATAAAATATGTCATTTTGTCCATTTATATGATTGCATAATATATATGTATACACAATTCAGGCTTCAATTCGGATGAATAATGGTATGTGTATTATTTTGATCACATAATATGTGTTAGCCCAGATTAATATTGATGTTTTTATGCACCTATACACGCATACCTACTATTAAGAAAATAGTCCACTTCCATATAAAAGAACACAAGTGAAGAATCATCTATAAGCCCTGTGAGTACACTTATGCTATTGTTTAAAGCAAAAAAATGGTACTTGCTGCAATTATTTTCACAAATCTATTATACTATTTTTCGAATAGTATAAATAGTATTAAGCACATATAATAAATACATTATTCCATGTAAGGCAACATTTATATGATAAATGTAATGTAGCCAAAAACTTCGAAGTATCAGTGACATAAGCCAAAATATTTTAGGAACAAGTTCAGTTTAAGGAATTTTCATAATATGTAGTGAACATGTATAATAGCAGATTTCTAATTTCATGAACGTATACCTAACCTAACTACTATCCACATAGTTTAAATGCCATTGCCACCGCGCGATTGATGATTCCCAAAGGACACATAACACATCCGTTATGAAATGACATGTGTGTCATGTATCCAGGAACATTTTAATGTGCAAATGAAGAAATATAAGTCTATGAGGAACTTTTGTGAGTGTGACATATTTGGAGGAATTATTATTTCAACCATTCTTTCTACAATATGATAGAATGATGAGTAAGTGTCACATAAATAATTGAATTAGGTAGTTACCTACTATCATTGTATCTCTGCATTCCAGTTTTCTATGTCCTTAGTTTCATTTTTCATTTCATAAATTCAGCATTATGAACTTGAAATTCATATGAAACTCATATCTCTGTATCTCTTCATTCACATTTTCTATGTACAACTATTTGGTTTTATTTTTCATTTCATACTAAAAATCTGAAATTCATATGAAACTCATATGAAAGTACTGAACTGAACAGTACTGAACTTTATCTGGAGACCTAACTAAGGTATATATTATTGTACCATAAAATAAAACCAATTCCTTTTTATCGCTCATGTGTACTAAACACATAAGTACATATATATGACTTCTAGTATGCGTACGCTAAACCTTTTTCGCAAATAATATAATCATGCATACTTATCTTTAGGACCCCCGTCTAAGGAAAAATAGACTTTTCCCAAATTGCATAATTGAATACTGTAATCATATTTTAGTCGATGTACCAGCTAAGATATCTGTTTGTCAATAATGTCATACAATGCTAAGCCTATAACGGATATTTACCAAACTTCGTAAATACATTGTATTGTTTGTACGAGGATGCTCAGTCAGCAGTAAGCATAAAGATTATTTATGACCATTTGTAACCAAACCAAAGTTTTCAGGTCTTAATGTTATGTAGTTAGCAGTTTAAAGTGTAGAAACTATACTTTAGTGTCCAATATGAGTAAAACCTAGCATGAAAGTAGGAATTGGGCAGCTTTGAGAAGCTGTGCCTGAGTGAGATTTAGCTATAGGTAAGCCTTCGTGTGTGGCCACATGATAGTGGTCAGTCGGCGGAGATATCTTGCTGTGTGACTGAAAGGTGTAGGAGGTTTGGCCAGTTGCTTGTTACAAAGCTAAAACTTACATTGCAGCCTCGGAAAACAATTCCACAGTGCAGTGTGTGTCACTGCTCGGTCAAATGGGTCAGAAGTCAAAAGTATCCATTGTTATATACTTATAGTTAT
Source organism: Tomocerus mixtus (assembly GCA_034694165.1). Classification (NCBI taxonomy): domain Eukaryota; kingdom Metazoa; phylum Arthropoda; class Collembola; order Entomobryomorpha; family Tomoceridae; genus Tomocerus; species Tomocerus mixtus. The sequence continues at coordinate 483 of JAQFYC010004029.1, read as the reverse complement.
ATGTAATTTTGTACAAATATGCGTTAAGTAGCGCCTTTGGTAGTTTTATGTATATTTTTCCATTTCCTTTTCAGCTAACAATAAGACATAGTAAATATAATTAATGGTAGTACCTATCAGTAGCAAGTAATATCTATTACACACTGTATGAGGCTTCAACTATATTACTTTCACAAGGAATACGAATGCTAAAGCCCATAATACACACACTATACCTTACTAGCTTGAAGATGTACTACATTAGTTTAACACATATACATTTAGTATGCATATAAATTATGCGTTACGAAATACTATGTAGAGATAGAAGGGCTATATTATCGTATCATAGGACATTTAAAGCACGATGCCTACTCTTTACTGTACTATGTATAGTATGTATATTACAATCTATCAGCTCCGCTCGTTTTAGCCCGCCCGAGTGTGCGAGGCTGGCTTATGTAATCGCAATGTCTGTCCGTGCGTCCGTCCGCACGATAACTC
>JAQFYC010004028.1:0-18560 GCA_034694165.1 Tomocerus mixtus | reverse complement strand
AGTAATAATTGAAAAAGTATTACAATTCCCTACAAGAATAGAAAAAGAAATGCATTTCTACCGACCTGGGTATTCCACAATAAGGCTGGGAGTAACTTTCGGTTGAACAAGATATGTGGGACTTGGGTATTGTTACAAATAGTCTTGTATTAGTCCAGTCCACTATTTATTATACTAATCCAGCAGATATTGCACAAAACTTTATGATTGTGTTTGACAGGAGGAATAAACAATAAAGAATGTATGTGAAGAACAACTGTTATCGTGTTTTCCTTTCGGTTTGTGTAATACTTACAGTCTGGAGTGTCTCAAAGGACAAAATACAAGATTTTGGATGTGTATGGTGTGGTCTCGTGTGTTCTGATGTGTTCTGATGTGAGGAGAGTTCCCAAAGTGAAGTGAAGTCGATTCAAGTTAACTCAAGTGGGTTGGTTGTTGGTTGTAGGTTGTAGGTCCGTGCTTATAGGTACCCACTATCTCTATGTACTATACGTAAGTATATATATGCCCACTTAGGAATGCACCACAAAATTCGCTGAGGAGACCTTTGCGGAATGTCAATTGCTGTGTGTCCAAGAGTGAGTTCGGTTAAGTAAGGAAAGGAGGTCTTCTACTATTTGTTGTTGTAGGTACGAGGAATGTACTACAAGAGAGTGTAGGAGTCAGAAGTAGCACCGAAAGTGTTGGATGCGAGAAAAGAATTGGGTAAATTGTAAAGGTAAGTTGTGAAGATAAAGGTGAGTTGACTAGTTTGACAATAAGTCAGTTTCTGTCTGGATCTGGATTATTAGTAAGGAAAACACTCTGACAGGAATGGGAATGTGATGTTATGTGAGTGGAGGTGGTTGTGGATGTGGATTGGTATTGGTGGTGGACGGGAGGAGGAAAAAGAGGAGAAGATCCTAAGACAAAGGATGCAGTTTACTATTGTACTTAAGTATATACAGATATGTATCTATCTAAAGGTAACGTGACGTGTCCTCGTACTACTAGAGTGCAAGTGGAAGTAGTAAAGTGTACTAACTAGTCTAACTCTTGTATGTAGTCTGTTCTGTGGGCTGAATTTGAAGAAAGTTGAGTTAAAGTTAAAGGAAGAAGGTAGAAAGAGAGATGTGTACGTACGTAGTCAGTAGACACTACTGCAGACCACACTACTACTGTTATAGTATATCCACTCGTACTTCTAAAAACACGTACATAGTATGTGTATGTATTTATGTGTAGTAAGTAAGGACGTATAACGTGAGGGAAGGGATAAGGCCAGAATAAGTATGCAATGCAGAAGGCAGAAGAGTGGGAAAGTCGGGCGAGTGAGAGGATCCTCCTCAGTTGAAACGCAACCCGCTTCACTAGAGCAGACATTCGGATTGGTTGAGTTGCTACCGGAAGCCAGGCCGTGACGGCAGAGGCTAATCTCCTTGCGCATGGGAAACCCGGACTATTGTGCATGTCTCAACCAGATCACATACGCCCGTCCAAAGCTACACGCAACGCAACCAGCAAACCAGCACTCGAGACCAACTCAAAATACACAGCAACACTCGCCTACCCACAACAACTCCACTCCCAATTCGCAATTTCGCAAAAACGCCCTGCACTGCACGCCCTACACAAATTAAACCCTAATTTCTTTATCATATTCGACATTCTCATCAATTTATCTCTTCAAAAACATATCTACATTTATATAGAGCATTTACACATTTATGTACAAACACAAAGTATTCAGGATGTCAGTTTGCCGGTTATGTTACCTAATACAAAATACCTAAACACAAGTACTGTTAAGTAAATGCTTAAATGTGAAGCGTAATTTGCAGATTCAAAGGAATATTCCTAAGAAAAGTTGTAAAATGATTTTGACTATCTGTAGAGATGATTCTACTATGTACTACAGTTAAAAAATGCACATTTTTTCATCTTCCGCATAAAAATGTTTGATTTGAAAGAGACGGTTCACTATTATTCGGTTCATTGGATTTCATTGACTCTGTTTTGTGTTTTACCTTTACCTTTATCGTAGTAGTACTTAAATTAAATGCATTCACTCACATGATACATGTACATAACTAAAAACAAAGCCCAGACTTAAAAAGTCATGTACATAGAAGATATATCCCTAGACGATAAGAAAATGGATATTCATACACAAGTACTACATAAATATACAGCAGTAATGACTGAACGAGATGTAAATCTAAATGTTCTGATAATTTTTTGCTTGTCTTTGCTTGTCTTGTCTTGTATCCGTAGAAATTACACTTAATTTGAGCCACAGGTATTTAACAAGATCAACGTGACTTTGAAATAGTTGGATCTAACGAAGGATAAGTAAAGTAAATATAAAAAGTAAAGCTGAAATAAAAGTGCCTTGTGGAACTTGTGGACTAAACTACGGAATTTGTAGGAGGAATGATTCAAGTAAAGACAGAAGAGGACATCATATGATCATGTTTTTTCTATTGTTCCCTTTAGTTAGGTTGACTTGACTTGAGTTGACTAGAGTTTAGTAGTGTTCATCGTTTAGTTTGCAGTTGGCAGTTGAGTAAGTAAACTTTTTATGTTCGGCATGGCATGAACGATGAACGTGGACATGAGTTCCTTTGCTTTGCTTTGGTTTGCTCGAGTTTAGATTTGAGGACATGACTGGGTTCCCCACGTAGTCCTTTTTATAGTCAACTCAAATCTTTAGCCAACTCAACTTTACTCTACTTACTTTTATTGTTAGAATTGTTAGGATCCTAGTTTCCTCCTTGGTACTCTAACTTTGCTTTATTTTGCTTAGTCACACTTTACTTTAGTATCTTATACGATTTCTATTTGTATGCTTTACTTTACTCTTTAGATTTGCAACCTTGTCCATGTCCAGTCCTCCACCTACAGTAGAGTCTAGAGTTTCTTTATTTTTGTCTTGTCTTGTCTCACTCTGATCTGTCCTCTTACTTACTTACTTAGCTTATCTTTACTTTAGACTTTAGTGTTCTGTACTGTACTGTATTTTAGCTAAGTAACTAAGTCCCTTCCTCAGTACATAAGAAGAAGAGAAGAACACAAGAGGGAATCTACTCAGTATTCGACGGGGTTTGAAGATGAGACGTGAGAGTGGCAAAGTCACACTTCGGCAGCTCGTAAAGAATCGAACGTGGGGATGATTCAGTAGCAACAGGAATACCAAAAACCAAGTACGCCGACATTAGCCAAAGCCAAAGCCAAGCCAAGACAGCGACCTTACCCAGCAAACCAAGAAAAGCAACAACATGAATTTCGTATTCTGTATTGTGTGTAATGTAACTATAGTACTACTGTGATCATGTACTTATCTACCGTTACTTTAGCTTTGTTATTCTTCCTAAGGTAACTTATCCTTACTAGTTCATCTTATGTAGTAACAAAAGGAGTGTAATGCACTAAGTAGTCTTTATATAGTATGTATGTATATATAGGTACGCTAATGTACTAACTATGTATTATGTAGCTTTTTAGCTTTAGATTTAGCTCTGGGCTCTATCTCCCTTGCCTTTAGTAGTAGAGACATGACTTAGGTACTTGGATATTATTATGTATGTAGGAGTAGTAAGTAAGTAATGGACTGGACCTAGGCAAGAGCATGCCAAGCCAAAGTTCATTTCGATTCTTTGACGCTCTTGCCCTGCCATGCCCTGGATTGTCCTCCTCTCACTTTTGAATGTGAATCCGACTGCATACAAAAGACAAATACAAAAGTATACTAAACTGTGGTGGCTAAGCTACTGTATCTGTGCTAAAGAAAGTATGAGGGATAAACTCTTATATATTATAGTAGGTACTTATTTTTTGGTCGTAATTTTGTGACGGTACTGATAAAATGGGCAGATTAATCTATTGTCTATTTACTTGACGAATTTTATTCTGGGTACGAGAAATTATTTAAAAACGTCTTCCCCTGTCTTTTTACGGTTTTAATTGAGGAATTAAATGTTTTTTATGCAGGAGCAAGAATATTGTACTTTTATTTTGAACACAAAGTCGGAAAGCTAAAATATTATCGTTGAAGATTAAAATTAGAGATGATGTGTACAGATAAGATGCTTCTAAATGGAAGTTGGTATGTATTCAAAAATAAACTGACTTTCTTTCTTTAAGTTACGGATCCATTGAGAAAGACAAGAAAAGTATGTTACTGTATTGTACATTACAGAGCACATACTATTTACTTGTATAAAGAGACATTGCTTTTCCCGATTTACTTGTATGTATGTAGTGTATTCTGTTCACTTTACAGATCTGAGGGAGTAAAGTAGAGTACTGTAAAGGAGAAAGTGTAATGGAATGCAGGAGTCGAAGTTGAATGTAATGCGATGTAAAGGAAAAAGAAGAGAGAGAGAGATGGATGGATGGACGGGAGGATGGATGGATGATTGGTCTCGAATATTTCGCAGATAGAAATAGATGGGAGAAGTTAAAGGGAGTATCTACTTCACTATTACATAAATATATATAGTATAGTAGTACAATAAAGTATTTACATATAGCTATCTATTTTCTGTATATTTATGTATACACCTACCCCCTGATGTGATGTATGTGTACATATGTGTCCTATATAGATGTATAATATAATATATGTATTTACAAGAGTCAGTCAGCGGATTGGATTCGATGGGGTTTCCTTGAGTTTAGTTCATTGGAACTCTTGTAGTCAACTCAAGTCTCCGAAACGGAAGAAGCCCTGAGAAGCTACAAAGAGAAAGAAGAAGAGGATCCGAGTAAACTGAAGAATCTAACGGGACGCCGTTCAGAATACAAACGAAGATGAAAAGCTGAGGAAGTCGAGATGGAACCCGGCTGGTTCTGGTTCCTTCGTTTCTCTCCAGAACACACACACCGACAGGCCAATGCATATCTCTATGTATATACAATCTCCTGTCTACAGATATACACATTTATCTCAACCGTAGCAAAAACAGTGCTCTATATAGAAACTGTCTGTATTTTGTACATAAAGTACAACTACATATCTGTAGTGACTACTGGTTTCGTTTACATTGCTCTGTTGTGTTGTGTTGTATGTACATAGATAGGTAGCCAATATCTTAAAGATAGTTTTTCTTAGAAATACTTAGGTATTATTTTCTTTACCACAACTAAAGATAAGTACAGTATGCAGAAAGATGTAAAGAAAGTAAAGAAATTATTACATACATATACATACACGGTACAGCAGAAATCTTATCTTTGGATACGTAGTGGTTGGAGATAGATTTATTGTATTCTAGAGTACAATAGATGTATAGATAGAGTATCTCTGTGTTATCATGTACAAGAATAGTGATAGGGATAGTTTCTTTAGCTTTCTTCAGCTTTCCCTTCGTTTCTTGTCTTGTCTTGCCTTTCTCTGATGTCCTTTTCCTTTGCTTTTGCTTTGGATTGCTGCGTGACGAGAAAGTGCCAACTCCTTGGCCAAATTACACGGGAATCACGGGATTTACGGTGCTTATTACAAGCTGGCATATCAATGAATTCCGACGATCTAGGCTGAACGTGAGCGGACTCCCCGAATGCCACTTTATAATCCGAAAGATTCCTTTGGCTCCACACGACAAGACACAGACAGGACAAGACACGACACGCTCCTATGGCTCTTCCCTTCAGATCTCTCTACTTATAGTATATCTATGCTAATACTTATATGTACACTACTAATACATACAAACAGATAGTCAACCCAAGTAAAGTAAAGTAAGTACATACATAGTACATTACGACACGGACTAGCAAATGCAATCTAATAATGAAAGGAAATGCCTTCGTCTTATTTGCACACAGACATTCTTCAAACTACCGTACACTCACTTCAAACACTCAACTCAACGGCATTACTTACACTCTCTAATAATTCTATCTTCTACGACCTAATATACATTACATTACATTAGCTACCTACTACCTACATTTTCTTCCCTTACTCATCCCATCCCTCCGAGAATCTCCACTTTCTCCTTTTTACTCTTTCTGGAAATGAAAATACCTTTTTAGGGAAGAACGTACTATTTAGGTATTTGTGAAATGAAATGACCGCCTTGCCAAAAAATGAAGCAGGGTGTTTAGTAGAAATGTGTACAGGCACTCTTGGACATACTACAGATAGTATACTACATTTGTAAACAACCATGTTATATGCATAGTAGGGAGAATTTACTTTCACCCGGGCATTATTTACAGTACACTACTACTACTGTACGCGGATGCCAAGGAATACATCGAATCAATTTCCACCACCAGACCAGACCCGACCAGACCACCGAATTTTCGCATGGTTAGCTAAATTACTGTAATATTGAAATTCTTTCACGTACCCTCTTTTACTAAGCTTAAGCTTCCCTGCTATTAAATAGTACGTATACCATACCACCCGACGACCCGACCCTAATGTCCTCATCCTAAGTTGGCCTGGCTTGGCTGATCTCCGGTCTTTAACTTTTAAGGAAAAATTGACATTTTAGCATTCGAGCTAACATTACCATTGCTCTATTATGAAAAATAGTTTAGACGTGCTGGAAATTACAATAAGTTATAAAAAATTAATTGAACAAATGCGAAATCTGAATAATTATATTTGAAAATGCTTTATATACATTTCCTAAAAATTATTTGGTGGATAATAAGTTATTCAATAATTTAAAATTAGGAAAAATGAGTCCTAATGCAATATTTCCTAAGTACATAGAATATTGAAAGTGTTTTGTTTGATTTGTTATCGCTGACTGTGGATGTTGTATTTTAGAAACATTTTAAGCACACAGCGTACGTTAGTGTAAGTACAAATCGGATACCGGTACATAGAAGTACTTTATTACAGACACGTAATATTTGTTAGTACTAAAGATACACACTCACATACTGACTGTATACAAAGGCAGTAGGATAGGAACTAAAGTGAGATTGTGATGTGTGCTGTTTGGTTGTGCCTGAGTGAGAAATAAAATGTTGCTGCCAGAGAAGATATAAATCTCCGAGAATGGTTTTCTCCAAATTGGACAAATCAGGTTGACCCAGTCATAAAACTTTGTGTGATCAATATCAACATGAGCTACAAATAAGCTGAAGCATCAATTCCATCTCTACGTATGTATACGTATACAGGGAGTACAGGCAGTCAATATTAGTTCCCGAATTTCTAGGTAAGTGAAGTGAAGTGAAGGCAAGACAAGGTTTATTATGGAATGGACTAAACTGACCAAATGCCGTATGTACAATCGATTCTACACTTTTACTCTGATGTCCGCTCTACTAACTCACAATCAGCTTCCAGCTACAAAGTTACTCTCTCTCTCATACCACTACTACTATTACAAAATCATCTTTACGAGCTCCCTGTAATAAATACACACACTGATATACTTCTGACATATCAATTCTGTGAACTGAATGATTTTTATAGAGCCATGAAATCTTTTTCATGCTACAAGCACATACACTGCGGTATTACTGTACATTGGGCTGTACTTAAGTAAGTAACAAATTTAAAACTCTTGTTTGTTGTTCCTTGTTGATATATTTTATGTACCTGCTGCTCTGGACTCAACTTACGGACCTTTAGCAGCTAAGCTATGTAATAATTTTATTATACAGAATTGCGGTTAATGTTAAAGTATATAATCGTACATACATTTCGTAACATTGTATAACCAACATGGACATGTTTCCTAGTTATAGCTTAAGGGTGTACACTACACAACACACAGGGAACTCAACTTCCTTCCTAAGAAACAGCACACACTAATTAACTTTTCTCAAGACCATTTCCCAATTTTTCCAGTCCACTCGAGCTAAAAGGCGAAGGAAACCACAACTTCTGATAACTTGTTTTATTTTCCCTTCTCCGTAAAACAAACTCAAAGTTATTTCTAATAAGTCACTAACACATCGTGTTCAAATATCTTCGAAAAACGGTTCCTTGGAAGTATAGGATGGAGGAAACATAGCATCAATGACTTACAGCGACGAACTACATCAACTGACATACAGTAAACACGTTAGACCTTACTTTAAGTCCACGAATGGCCATTTTTAATTACAAACAATTAATTTCTTATTTTTATTGGGAATATGCAATGCATTTTGTGTATTTTTACCATAAATAATAACAAAAAAGTTTCTAGAGAGCCTTTGATCTGCTCCAATTAAATATTTTGAATAAACTAAGAGCACAGATTTATTATTCTCGTGTGTGCAATTATGACATTTTTGAACAATTTTTAACATAGAACAATATGTTCCATTTTCCATAAAAATTATTTTTTTAAAATTAGTAAATCATTTACAAAGTATGTATGTTGAGTCACAGGTTAATTCCCATAACACAGACATACGATTTGCATACCACTCCTTAATCTTTACAACATCACCTCAGGAACTTTTAAAAATTAAATTGTCTTCACAAACTGTTGTGTGAGCGAACAAATTCAAAGAACTTTACACATTTCTGAAGTGTATTAAATAGTTAGTTCGACACAAACAAGTGTTTATCTCAATCAGATAAACTACGAATAACACCTTGAAATTGAATTATTACACATCATTTCCTTCTTCCAAGAATAAAGATACACTTCATGCTTTATATTTACCTCACTTAAATATTTTAGTTCTGAATTGAGTTGTTTTTGATTAGGGTCTGTCTGATTATCTTTATGATGAGAATTATCTCTTGTGTATGCATTCACTCACTCACTCAGCTCAATGATTTGGCTAATTTCTTAAACTACTTGTAAGTATGTTATAAACTATAGTGTAGTCAAATCAGCTAAATTTTAGAACACTTACAGGTAAAGCTAAGGTATATTTAGGTATAAGTTAGATAAGAAGATAAGCATACACAATAGTATAATCTGAACACATCAAACACGTACATAAAACATGTTAGAATCATTAAATAGCAGTGAACGTCTGTAACCGGAACAAGCAAGTGCACCCCAATAATTACAAGTGCCCAAAATAACTCTTTCCCAGCCGTGAGTGCAAGTGTCGTAAATAATGCAATTACCGCACCTTTGTAATTGCAGTGAATAAGTAATAAAAGGAAATGTAGCGTATCCACTCCTTCATATCCAAAAATAACACATCATAATCTAATCGTTTGGGCTATTATTGTTACTCTAATTACACATAAAACAGCCATAAAACTCAACTTCCCATTACTCATTTATTTCATAGGGTTATACATATTAAGGAGAAATTGTTATACATTCTCATATAAGCATATAATATGGAAAGATTGTAATTATTTACAAATTAGAGCAATTTACGCACTTTGTAAAGGAGTATACACAGGAAAAGAACACTATCTTACTTTATTATACTGTAAACGCAATCACAAATCTAATATAATAAGACTGTCCATAAATAAACGAAGGCAAGTTCAATTCTGACGGAAACACAAGTTCCTTTCGCTGTTACTGTTAGGTAAAGTCCTAACAATGACATAAATAGCTAAAGTAATCTTATACTGCTGTAGTTATTATATCATTTCCCTACTTATTAATACCTCTTATTAAATGGGGTGTTTACTAGAATTCTCACAAAATACGACACTGAGACTGACACATTGTGATAAATACGAGAAAGTTAGATGGAGAAAATATCTAGTGGAAAATATTTGGAGATCTCGATGTTGTTTTACGTATGGTTCGTTTCATATCATTCTTTTGTATTTATATAGAGCAGCTCTTAATGCAGTACATATACTATAGGAACACTACACAATAATGTAAAACGTAATGTAACTGTTCCTCATATTACACGCAAGAAGCCTCGCCTCAGCCACCGAGTGAGTTCAGATGAGAGTGTACTTAGAAATACACGTCCACTCTCTCTTTCTCGTTGTTCACTAAATCAATAATGCACTCCTCAGTGCCTTTGGCAGAGTTATGCTATATGGATATAGTAAGAGATACGTGGTCAACATTTTTCCACCTTTTCTCTATTATCTTGGGTTTTATAGAATATAAGGATATAAGAATATAAGAAGAATCTTCTGCAAATACGGCACCAGATCGACTTGACTTTGAGTTCTCGGGTAAAGTTTATAAAGAATTGAGAGAGGAGAGGAGGGCAGGCCACAGAAGTTGAGAAAAAGAATTATGTTGAGCAGATGGATAAATTCTATGCAGTCGAGTCCAGTCCAGTGTAAATGTGGTGTGCCTTATTGGCTTTTCATCTCTGGGGTATTCCATTCAATTGTGTTACTCACATCACACCTTCAGGCCACTTCTTTACTTCTCTTCAACTACTATCTGTATATCCCCTCATTTTACTTTACTTATCCTTTTTACAGTCAATATTACTTCTTTTATTACATATTTCACGATATTGCTTTTTAGACCGAGCAAAATAAATGTAACGATGAATTTAATCTCTAAATTAGAGATTTTGTACAGATTTCAAGAAAATAATAAGTCCTAGATGTAGGAAATGTTTTAATCTTGTGTACTTTCATTAGCTGGACAAATTACATGATATTTTATTCCATTAAATATTTATCTTTAATAGTGCATACTAAACTGTATATCAAAAAAGAGCATTCTCGGGCTGCAAATAATGTATACAGTCTAAGAAGGAGATCCTGTACATATTTATGTGGTAGCCCTATAATCCAGAATGACATCATCATGAAGACACTTAATTATAGCGGCTTAACTCCCCGACTTTTATTTTCTTTTGTTCTTAACTCTTGTCTTTGTGTGGTGTGGGTAACTGACCTTATTTTCTCTGACTAACACAACACTGCAGGTCGGATCAGTGTGCTATGGCTTTGAGATGGGATTTGTAAGTAAATGCAATCCTTATATATTTATGTATACCTACAATATACAGTAAAGTAAAGATGATGATTTGCTGAGTAAGTAAGCTAACGAAGCTGAAGTAAGCCTTCGGGTTAATTATAATGGACAACTCGTCGTCAGGAGAATCCGCAGGGGTCAGCGCGGCCACACCACACCAGACCAGACCAGGCCAGACCACCAATCCGTTAAAGACCCAACGAAACTATTCGTGGTATTAAATATGTATTGTAAGTACAATACTCTCTATACGAAGTAAATTTCTAGTTTCTATGTATGTGCATTTTCTTATCTGTATTGTATAAATAATAAATATACTCTACTGTACTGCATTGCACTATTATTACTTGAAATGAAGATTCTTAACATATATGTATACAGTTGAATTTCCAGTTGCATGCTGATATTTAGAAATATTTTGCCATTTCTTGAGTAATTCTAACTGATGTTGTTATGAAAGTGAGTATATAGAATACAATGTATAATTTATTTCCAAGGCGGACCATGGGGCTACATGGAATTAGTTAAGTATAGTACCGTGTCAAGTATTTCCAGTTATAGATACGATCAGTCTGATCACTAAAACTACTAAGTATATGAATTACCCTTTAAATACATATGGATCACAATAGATAAAGCAGAAGCTAAAGAAACCCGTAGTAAATGTAACTTAAAGGAGTAAGTAGGTATATCATTCTACAGAAGAGTTATTTAGGAGTTGTGCAAAATTGTGCACAATTTTCTGTCGCCCGGCCCCTCCTGTCATAAATCAGTCATAATAACGAGCTTGTAATAACCCTTCTATAATTCCTTTTGTGATGCAATAGTTTAGCATTAGGCGAGAAGGAAGCCAACTCCGTACGTAGCACACAGTCGTGCAGTAATGTGATATTCCGTCAGATAAGAGTTAACTGCTTGCCCCTGTTTATGAACAATTCTCTATTCTTGTGTTATATTCTGTGTGTACAATAGTTTATAGCATTACTTGCACTCTACTAAAGGAAACCAACTGTTTGCAAGTCAAAAGCATTATATAACTGTACCTTTATATAACTATCTGCATGTTTAATGTACTAAAGGAGAATATTGTACTGGACACTAGCGGGTTTCATAGTGCAATCCGAAAATACAATGAAATCTGTCCGTAAACGAAATCGAATCAAATCAAACGAAAGATTCGATTAAAAGAATGGAATAAAGAGAGTAGTTGTTGTGTACGTTTACGTACGTACAGAGAAGCAAGTTATTTATGTGCCGTTATCTCATATTGTGATGGAATAGGAATAGAACTGACAATAAGCAAGTAATACAGAAAGGGGCATGGGGTAAAGTCCAGTCAAGTATATGGGTGAAAGTCATTTCTCACTAAAATAGGTTTTTTACGGTGGTGTGAAGTGAATGATGCTTTTCACTGATGCCCCGAATAGAATGGAATGGCCATCACATATCATTTCATTTCACTACACTGGACACGGGAGCTCAGCTACTGGAACCTTCCTTTCCTTATAAATATATACCTATATACTCATGAGTGGCTTAAATAGCTTCGTCCTTCCTCCAGCAAAAGGTATTTACTATTATTATTATACGATCCTATTGTGTTGTGCTCCTCAACTCAACCGTATGTGTATGTATGCGTATGTATGTATATGTATGTATTAAGTAATACTAAAGAGAAATGTCAATTGACCATACATAGGATAAAATGGGATTTGACTCCAGCTAGGGTTCCCTCCTAAGAATTGTCGCCAATATAAAATAACATTACATACACTGTTAGTATGTACGTACACTCTACATAACATCTCATGTGCCACGAACATCCTTCTATATGTAATATAGTACATAAATAGGGCGAACATCTACTGCAACCCATAAAATGACCGAACGGGTTGCTTCCCTTGTTTTTCTCTTTGTTTCTGTGAATGTAGGTACTATTGTACATGCCCCGTTTATATAAACTATAAACTGATGTAGAATTACATACTTAAGATCACAAGCAATATTTGGGATCGTCGATTGGCTTAGTATGTGTAAGCATATCCTACTTTTATTGTTATATAAACACACTGTTTGAGATAGAGGATTGCTCCTATAGAAAAATCATTCAGAGGATGAGGATGACAACCAACAAGGATAATAATAATAATATTTCGATGTGGACTGGAAAACTAGAGGTACCTAAGTATATTTCGATAGGATCTTATAGTAAGTGTAGAACAATGCCCTATGAAAGAGATACTGGTGGCTCATAGTCCTGGTAACGTAGGAGAAATAACCGAAAAATGCTTTTCACGAGCCACTACACTCAAATCTCATAACGAAAGGGAATAAAGCGATGTATCGGACGCAATCGAAGTGTCAAATGCATGCATTCTTCACTAAAACACGAATAAACCATGCGTTGGCGTTTTTACTCATTTCTAATGCATTTTAAACCTTGATCTTTCCACTTATGTTATCAATATCCCAAATAATACGAAAATTATATGCAAAACTGTAAAGTACATGATAGCTATGTAATGTCATTTTATTATGCAGAATTGCGGTTAATGTCAAATTATATACATATTTACACTACACAACACACAGGGAACTCAACTTCCTTCCTAAGAAACAACACACACTAACTAACTTTTCTCAAGACCATTTCCCAATTTTTCCAGTTTACTCGATTTTTATGGACTACTTAAATCTGCCCCAGTTAATTAATTTGAATAAAACAAGAGCACAGATTTATTATTCTTGTGTGTGCAATTATGACATTAATTTGTAAACAATTTTTAAAATTGTTGTATGCACAATTTAGCATAAAGATTATTTTAAAAAAATTATTAAGTCACTTACAAAGCATGTACTACTATGTTGAACCACATTCCTACAACACATGCGATTTGTAGGTAAATACTTAAGGAATTTTCCTTAAGTAAGTAAAAGAGTCTCATAAAATGTTAATGAGCATTATCTTAATGAATGGTTAGGTACATTACTATTTAACTATTGCTCCTGCCGTTAGTGTAGTGACATTTAGGTCATTCGTGTACAGTACATATAGTTATTATTGCATTGTCAAATGACTCGCCGCTACAAACAATCATATGTGCATCTTGCATTGCATATTAGAGCCATATCTTATTTAAAGACTTAACCTTTTCCTTAGAATGATTTCCAATTAAGAGAGAGTTGCATTAAAGTTCCCTGATAAGATTATTAGTAGCCGCTCACGATTCCCATCTCGCATCATCATGGATCTTTACAAATACATAAACTTCTTTATTTTCTTTGAAATCCTCGTTTTTCCACAAAAATCCTTTTACGATCAGATGAGAAGATGATGATTCACTTGTTTCTCTTTGTGTCGGCAATATTACTTTGTTTTACTATTTCTAAATCCTCGAAACAATTACAGTACTGAAGTACAGACTGTGAAAACTGACAACGAGAGTTACTTAGACGAGACAGGTAAGAATCCCACATACAGTACAGTACACTTACATGTTCATTTCTATATAGAATGTAACTATGTAACAATAATATGAATAAAACTGACTGGTTTATTTCATTTCTGGTTTGACTACATTAATATTGTATATAAACACATTATGTACTGTATTAAACTATTTAACTCTGTATTGTACGTATGTAATCTCTGCAAACATCATAATATTCTCCTACTAGTACTTCTTATGAGATTAGATGTTTATTTTATTGAAGTCACGACCAACCAACTGAACTGAACTCCTTCATATTGGATTTCTTACTTATGAAAAGTCGAATAATTTGTGAGCTGTCAATCACACGATTATTACTTTGGCAAGTAAGCAGAACCTAAGGAGCAGAAAAATTAATATTTTGCAACAAGTTGAGCCAGCATGACTTTTGACAAGCTGACGCACGAATTGGCAGTTCTATTCAATTTTCTGACATAATTTGAATCCTTATTGACACATCTTTTGATTCATTTCCAATTAACCTTCCTAATGGGGCTCTTTGATTAATTTGTTTTTTTTTCAATTACGAAAATTGGTAATTATTGTGAAAGTTGAGTCCAATTACTTACACAGAAGTTACATTATTGATACATCTGTAGGTATACTTTACGTACACATCATTAATATGCAGATTTTTTGATGAGCTTTATTGCTAAAGAAGTTTGTCTATGCACCATGTCTGTTGGTGTTATGTTGGTTGAGTTTTTTATAAAGCTTTTTAGCTTATTTATTAGCAAAACAAATAAAGGGCTACTTCAATTGAATAACATAACGTTATTTTTTGCTGCGTCTATGTATGTGTGTGTGTGTGTATGTGTGGGGATATAAAAATGGGGACAATCTGAAGAGTGGCAATGCAATTTCACCGAAATCAGTCACATAGATTTAAGATTCACATAACTAACACTCAGTCTCAATTACTACATAGAGTAGAGAGATATCTGTCGAGAGAGGGAATTTCTCAAGTGAAAGCAACGCAAAGAGAAGGAAAAGCCAAAAATGTAGACTCTGCGGTTAGAAAATCAAATAAATTTGAAAGGAAGCTGCTGATGAGCCTTGATTGTTGCTGACAGTGGAACAGAAAGGAAATTCGTGGTTTCCACAGCACACTAGCTAATCCTGGCCTCTTTTTTACTCTCTCACTATCACTACACTACATACACTTCCTTTTATGCACTCGTTCTAGCTATTCGGTTTCGGTTCACTAGCTTTTGTAGCTAAAGCTACACTTTTTTAGCATTGCATTGCATTCGATTTGGTTTCCTTTTATGTCTCTTCTCTATAGTAGCTAAGGATGACATTTTCCAAAGTCCACTCTTTCAATTCCATGTTAAATTAGTTATAAATACAAACTTTGCTCTATATAAGATATAACTATGTATATGCTACATAAAGCACTTGTGCTGTGTCCTGTCGCTGTGTCGTGTGTACTCTATTAAATTAAACCAAACGCAAACTGGCAATAAAGACGTAAATCTATTTATAGGATTTGTCAGCTTCTCTGTTATATCCTTTAAAATCTATATCTTATTTAGAGATTTCAAGTGCGAGACAAACACTCTTAAATATCCACAGCCTACATACTGTATACTACATACACTGTCACTATCATAATTGAATAAAAAAGACGAAATAGTCAGCTACTGTACTATTTATACGGATATGAAGAAGAGAAGGGACTTTCTGTGTATTGACAACGAAAGCCAAGCCAAGCCACTAATTTTATTTTGCTTGTTCTGTTCGTTTGGCTTGGCTCTTTTGCGGGTAGCTTTGATTGGAAGCTGCATAGAAAATCAAACTCAATCATCCAGTTACTTCTATACATCCCTTTATTCCCTACATTCTATCTGCATCACTTACATCAGACACATCTTCCTTCCTATGTTATAAGAATATATCTTTATATGCTCACAAATACTGAAATAGTAGTTATATGTATTTAATATACGAGTAGTTGACTAAATATATATTTGTGTACACTTTCTCTCGTATATTTTCTGAGAAAATAAATATTGTAGTAAGATAAGAATATGAGAAGGTCACATACTATACATACAAAACACAACTAGAGCATTGTTAAAATTAATTTAGTATTTAGTTGTAGTAGCTCACCAATTTGAAAAAGTTCTATTATGATGCGTGCAATTAAACAATACTGCTAAACACCGGACAATATTTTATTATTTAATATTAATTATTTACTAAATACTAGATTATACTAGGTGACTTCTTGGCATTTTACTATGTAACAACAGCTTCTTTCTATAATGCATAAAAGTACCTATGTATTGTTTTACTTTTTAATTACAATCAATATTTCCGAAGTAATTTCAAAATGTATAGAGAATATGTAATATAATAATTATCCCAGTTTTGACTTCCTTGTCACCAAAAATGAATTTTTCATGTGCGTATTCACATATTTCGTGTGCCTACGTATGAAATTGAGTGAATTGTGTTAGTATCGAAGAAAGTGTGTTGAATTGACATAGCATTACTATCTGTACATTCACTGGGATGCATTGGATTGCAAAAGAAAAGAATTTTAGTTTCCCTTTTGGATTTCTGTGTACTGTATCACCCACAATGATCCTTTCCTGCTGAGTTCACTTGACTCAGTCAATTCTATTCGGCCTTTTCCTTCTTCTTGATTACGCTCTATTTGAGGAAAAGATCATGGAAAAATTTACTCTCAGCTCTCCACAGTAGTTCATATAACAATATACAGTATTGAACTCAACTCAATTCAAGTGCACTCACTGCAGAGTACTAGAGTAAAGTAAAAGTAGGGGCACGTCACACAGTACAGAATGCACTACATCATAACATAACCATATAACAGTCACTAATACACCACAATTCCCTTTCACTCCTCCGTACACTCCGTACGCTATAAATATATTCTCTCTCGTTTACTTTTCTTTAAGCTGAAATTGTTAGGGTTGCTTTTGGTTTGGTTCTCTTATGATAAATCTCCTCTCTCTCCTCCAAAATCTAAAACCGAAATCCTTCCCTAATGTCGACACAGCTAATAATCTGACGCCCGACAGTCACTGCCAAAAGCTAGCAAGGGTTTTCCATGTAATTTTCAACAAAACCACCGTATGGGCACAATTTGGGAAAAAATTCTTCACTTTCATTCCTTTGCGTTACGCAATAATAAATATTTTTCCTTTAAACTTTATGTAACGCACTTTTCAATTGCATTATTAACGTTAACCTTGTAAATACAGTCGCCTCAGGCTAATGTAACAATACTGTCACAATTTCTCACATAATGTCACTTGGCGAATAGGCACTATACGAATTCATGGTGTAATTTCAGAAGCATATGCTGCCCAGAGCAAAATAATTAGAATGAATTGTAAAATTATTGTAAAGGAGTAATGGACTGAATTGGCCTGACATGACGTATGACATCAGACATGACACGTGTCATTATATAATGTTCTACAAGTGACACCAGCTAATAGAAGGCTAATCATGAAGGAATGATGGGCTTGAATTTCCGGTGTCCCATCCCTTCTCCATAATAATAATATTTCGGCTACTTCTAAATTGCCAGTAGAAGTATAACTCATAAATGGTGACATTTTCCATATGTATTCTTCTATATAGATCAATTTGTTATGTCATCACATATCAAGAGGATCCAATCCACCCCATGTACCTATTTAGTCAACATTATGTCTGCGGATAGGATAGCAAATAGTAGTAACGAACGAATTCATTCAGTATGCATTATGTATCTTTGGTAGGAATATGCTAATTTAATAGCTATACGTATATGTAACAGTAACTAACTATTAGTGTATGCATCCATGTATGTGCTAATAATGGTAATATCGGGGAATTAGCAAAACTATAGCGATTGCTTACTTAACCTTCTGCTTGCTTGCTTTAGAAATAAATATCTGAACAATAATGACTAAGGCGTGAGTTGTGTGTGTGTGTAGTGTGTAGTATCTGGAATGACATCCATGTATTTACATGTAACGTACTATCTGTGCGTACGGGTGATCATTTGGGTCTGAGTTGAGTGAGACAAAGCTAAATTGACTTGACTATTGTATACTCTCGAGTTTAATCCGATTTTCATTTACATCAGAGCATTAATACCCATTATTTGATTCCGTATGAATTAACTCATCCCTTTCATTTCGTTCCTCCTCATTCCACTCTCCCTCTAATCTAATTCTTCTTCAGTTAAGGTTACGTATGCAAATCATATTCCCATTCGCAGTGACTAAGG